>JAEQML010060251.1:0-27435 GCA_016904865.1 Pissodes strobi | reverse complement strand
TATTTAAGATATGTCTATTATTATATAACATCTTGAGAGATAGATATGTCTTTTGAAAAATTTTTTTTAGATGCTCTTTGAAACGAAGATGTGGTTCAATTATTATTCCAAGATTCTTTGCAGCATCGAAATGCTCAGCTTAGAACCGTTTAGAGTTATGTTCAAAGTGGTTTTTAACAAATTAACCCTGTTCCTATTACCAAACACCAACATGCAAGATTTAGTAGGATTCATTCTTAAGTTATGACCCTTGGAAAGCTCACTCAATATCGCGAGATCCCGATTTATAGCAAATTCAGCCTCCTCAATATCACCAGAATCAAAACAATAATACAACTGTGTATCATTCGCAAATGCCTGTACCTTACAATGAACTAAAGATTTAAGGATATCGGAGGTGTAGACCAAAAACAGCAGGGGGCCCAACACTGAACCCTGCGGTACACCAGAAAGAATCATCGCTTGTTCCGAAAACCTATTATCAGAGAATATCTTCTGTGATCTCCCCGATAAGTATGATTTAATTATAGAGTACGAGTGCTCATCAAAACCATAGTATTTAAGCTTGGAGATAAGTAAGTGGTGATTGATGGTATCAAATGCTTTGTAAAAATCCAGAAGCATTAATACACTATTCAATTGTTTGTCACAAGCCCGAATAATGTTATCGATTACGTTAGTCAAAGCCACCATCGTACCAAAATCGTCTCTAAATCCACACTGTGTTGGTGGAATAATTTTATTTAATATTAAATATTCCTACATTTGTTTATATAACAATTTCTCGAATACTTTAGAAACAGCCGGTAAGATACTTATCACCCTTATATCATCAAGACTTTGTGGATTCGATACTTTTGCCAAAGGTTTACCAATTGCCACCTTCCAATGATTAGGAAAATAACGTATTTCTAGACATGAATTAATTATATGTACTATATATTTATCTATGTGATGGCTACAATATTTTAACATCTGAGGAGATATGATATCTACTCCAATGGCATTTGTCTTGATACTATTTAAAATACCATTAACATCCGAAACATCCGCTAGTCTGAAAGAAAAACGCAGCGAGTCATTAAAAATATGATCCTCGTAGAAATTGATTCTTTCAGTACAATCCGACACATTTTGAAGAAAGGGAGCAAAAAAGTATTTATATCGTTAGGGTCAGATAATGAACTGGGTATTAAGTTGTTCTTACCCGGGCATATATTAAAATTTCGTATAGCTGACCAAACTTTACGAGGGTTATTTGGGTACATAGAGAATTTAGGTAGGCCTTTTTTTCTCTTTTAACAACAGACAAAGTAAAATTTCTTAAACCCTTGTAGCGAATCCAGTCTTCGTTACTTTTTGTTCTCTTAAACCTTTGCAATGCAGAGTCTCTTTGCTTCATAAATACATTTAAATTAGCCGTTAGCCAGGGTGCCCTTGGCTTTGTTATTCGAGACTTTATTATTTATATCATTTTCATAAAATATGGAGTCCCATGGCAGAGAGACCATGTCTCTCAAGAAATAAGCTGAGTTAAAATTTTTAAAACATCGATTTTGATTTATGTTTTCGCTTTTCTGGTTACTTTTGGATAGCTTTGTTGTTCAATCAACTTTCGGTTAATTTCAGTTAGTTTAAATTTATTATAGTCTTTTGAACCAGTTCCAATACGTTATTACCAATTTTACTGTTTTTGGTTAGTTAAGGTTAGTCGCCAAAATTCGGTTAATTTGAGTTAATTTTATCTTACTCCAATATTTTTAATCTATTACGATACGTTTTAGCCGGTTTCGGTGCTTTCAGTTTCTTTTGGCTAGTCATTCAATCAGCTTTCGGTTACTTTCAGTTAGCTCCAATTTATTTTACTCATTTGAAGCGGTTCCGATACATTATAACCAATTTAAATGTCTTTGGTAAAATTATGTCGCCAAAATTAGGTTAATTTGGGTTAGTTTCAACTAATTTTAACATTTTTAATCTGGTCCTATAGGTTTAAGCCCTTAGTGCTTTTAGTTACTTTGGCCAGTTTTGATTAGTCGTGCAATCAACTTTTTGTTAATTACAGTTAGTTTCAATTTATATTAGTAATTTGAACCGATTCCGTACTTTATAACCTATTAATGTTTTTGGTTAGTCGCCTAAATTCGGTTACTTTGGGTTAGTTTCAACTTACTATAATAAATACAAATATTTTTAATCTGTTCCGATACGTTTTAGCCCTTTTTGGTGCTTTTAGTTACTTTTGGTTAGTTTTTCAGTCAACATTCAATTATTTTCAGTTAGTTCCAATTTATTTTAGTCATTTGAATCGGTTCCGATATGTTATCATCAAATTTAATGTTTTTGGTTAGTCGTTAAAATTCCGTTCGTTTTGGTTAGTTTTAACTTAATTTAATTTTAACTTAATTTAATTTTCGTAACCTGTACCGGTACCTTTAAGCCTGTATTGGTTACTTTTGGCGAGTTTTGGTTAGTCATTCAATCAACTTTCGGTGAGTTTCAGTTAATTCCAATTTATTTTAGTCATTTTAATCGATTCCGATACCTTATAAATCAAATTTAAGTTTAAGTAAATAAACTAACACGATCTCACACGCGTATGATGTCATGTGTCAAATGTAGCATGCACATTTCACGATTTGAGGCCCTATACCTACTAGGATAATAGGAACATTTTCAATGTCAAAATATAAGAGTTGCTTTAAAAACATCAAAATTCGCAATTATTAAAACATAAACGGATTTTTGCTCACGCTAGTGGTGACGGGCATTTAATTTTTACCGTACTTGTTTTCTTTTCTCACTATTGTCTTTATCCATATTTAGGTAAATAACAAAATTTTAATAAAGACATATTTGTTAAACCGATTATACGTGTAATTAAAAAACTGCATATTATTAAAAAATTATTATAAATCTTAACTGATAGGGTCTTTGGGGCATCTAAAAAATGAAAATCCGTCACCCACTTTTGTAATACAATACTTATCCGCACAACAATATCTCGCCATAGTAACGATCTTAATAATTATTTAATTCAACGCGACCCAACAGTACAGAGTACAGAATATCAAGGCGTTTGCTCACTGACCGTAAATTCTCCCTCGTAGTGTAGCCACAACTGGCCGCGAACGAGATTGATCCGGATTCGCTTTGAAGGTAAAAACTGTCGGCGAAATTGGAAATTTGTCTCGAGTGAACCTACCGTATATACTTATTTATACCGTGATATTGCGAACATTCCTGAAACGATTTTACTGCAACGAAATAATTACGTTAATGAAAACTACTAATAAAAAACGCCCTAAAACGTATCCTAAATTAGGCAACAGTGTTGTTCTATAATTTTTAGCGAAAACATACCAGTGCCGGTACTTTAGCCACGATGCCACCATCAACAACATAACCCTACAAAGTTTTTTCCGACCGAGCTATCAAACAGCGTGGACGTGAAAAAGTGAACTCTAATCAAATTATTAGAATAAAATCAATTGAGCTATACTAACACCTTCCTCTGTGAGTAAGACCCATCCATTCCTTTTAATTTTCTCATATATCTATTTGTTTTCTAAATTAAAGACATAACCTAGACTTCCCCAACACGCGGTTGGGGAAATGGGGGAGAATTCTGGGGGGGCCACTGTGCCTCCCCCAATAAATATAATTAAGGATACTGAAATGATAAATAATCAATATTCTCAATCAAGTTCAAGTAGTTCTGCAACTAAAAAGCGAATAAATAAATATAAACCTAACAGTTTGGGACCTTTTACTGTTACTGTACAGGGAAAACAGGGACAAAACATTGGTAATTACCATCCTATGGCAATAGCCAGGGATTTGGCCAATCTAAATATAGAACATAAAACGGGGCCCTTGAGAAAGGGTAAAAATAGAGTTACAATAGAATTCAAATCTCCGGAAGCAGCCAATAAGTTCCTAGAAAATGAAATTTTATTGAGTAAGGGCTATGATATATTCATACCTAATATGAATGTCAGCTGCAAGGGTATTGTTAAAGGGATTTATAAAGAGCTCTCTACGGAGGAAATTATTAAAAATACTGAATGCGCAATAAGTATCATGGATGTAATGAGATTTAATAGGAAAGTAATTGTAGATCAAAAGGCGGAATACCATAAAACTGGATCATGTTTGTTCACCTTTGAGGGGAAAATATTGCCTAATTCTTTATTTTTATTTGGATTGGAGTGTCTTGTGGAACCGTATATCATGCGAGTTACTCAGTGTTATGGTTGCTTATTATATGGACATGTGCAATCACAATGTAGAGGTAAGCGTAAATGCCAGAAATGTACAGTTGTTCATGAGGGCAACTGCACAGCCCCAAATAAATGCTATCACTGTAACAGCACAAACCATTTTTCTACCAATCAAGATTGTCCTGAATACATAAGACAAAAACAAATCAGATTTTATATGTCTATGAATGCTATCTCATTTTATGAAGCTGAATTATTAGTTCCTAAGATTAAAAAACACTCATTTGTAAGGTCTACGAAAGATTTTCCAGTGCTGGCAACAAAAGAGCAGGTTACCATTCCAAACTTTACTGCAAGGGATGATAATGTAGTGCGATTCACACAAAATATGCACAACTACACACAGATGCCATCATACAGCAGAGTTGCAACTAACAAAAGACAGAAAATTAGAACCCCACCTCCACAACCTGAATACAGCAGAGAAGAACACCAAGCTTGCCTAATACAGCCTTTGGTAAGATCTAAAACTACACCAATAATTTCAGGTCTATCATCTCCTCTATACATTCCAGAATCTCCTCCGACTCACATCTCACAAAATAATTTTAGGCAACAAAATGTTGGTATTATGCTAGAATTTATGGGATTTGGAGAGGAAGCTCTCCAACTGTCAGAGGCGCAAAGAGAGCTGGTTAAAAAATATATTATGAGTTTAGTTCACCCTAGGGGTGTAAAAGAAAGAGAGGAGGGCTATTTAAGCCCTAGTTGGAGTTAGTATTCAATGAAAATATTAAAATACTTCAATGGAATATTAGAAGTCTTTGTGCCAATAGATCTAATTTACAAATTTTTATTAAAGAGTGTTTGCCTAATATAGTAGCTTTAAGTGAAACATGGTTAAATCCAGGAATCACTGCTAATTACCCTGGTTATATATCTTTTAGAAGGGACCGCCCAGACAGCAAGGGTGGAGTTGCTCTCTTAATCAGGAATAATCTTGATGTTAATGAGTACCATATTGATGATTCATTTCTGGATCAAAATTTGCAGGTTCAGTGTATCAAGATTGTAAAGCACAATATTTATCTTGTAAATTGTTATATCCCCCCTAATGTATATATTGATGATAACTCTTGGAGACGTCTTATTGACTCCATTCCTAACCCCAAAATTATTGTAGGAGATATGAATGCAAATCACCCTTTATGGGGGAGCTCTATGTCCAATCGGAATGGAAGGGTTATTGGTAAATCCTTGGAACAACTTCATTTGGTAATATTGAATGACGGAAGTGCAACGAGATTAAGCTCACCGAATTTAAATGTATCTGCGGTTGATCTTTCTTTAACCAGTGTGGCAATAGCGAATAAAATGTCTTGGTCTATCTTGGAGGATTGTGGTAATAGTGACCATTTTCCCATAATAGTGATCTATAATACAGATGCTTCGTACACTCCTTTGAATTGTAAACAGAAAAGATGCTTCAAAAAAGCCAAATGGGATCAATACCATGATAAAGTTCTGATATCTCTTTCTGAGGTAGATAGTATAAGCTATGAGGAATTCCAAAATGTCATCAACTCAGCAGCAGACCAATCTATCCCTGTATCTAAGCCCCTAAAACACAAATTTAAACCGGCAGTACCATGGTGGGATGATGAATGTACAAATGAACTAAATCGTAGAAGATTCTTTATTAGAAATTTGAAATATAATCCTACCTTGGAAAGGTATCTTCAAACTAAAAAGGTTATTGCTGAAACAAGACGGTTATTTCTTAAAAAAAAACGACTGAGTTTTAAATCATTTTGCTCTACACTTAACAGACACTCTTCTAAGGCAAATGTCTGGAAAGTTATAAGAAAGTTTTCAGGGAATCATAACTCTTCAGGTAAATTCAGCCTTCCTGACACAAATGTTGCTAAGGATATCCTGGGAAACTTGACCTCCTGTCAAATGGATCCAAATTTCAGTTTAGAGTACCCTCTAGAACCTCCTCATAATTTCAGTTTGGTGGAGCTAGCAAATGCTATAAATAGTAGAAAGGATTCTGCCACAGGTCTAGATGAAATCTCGTATTCTATGATTAAAAATTTGCCAGATAAAGGAAAAAGGTTGTTGCTTAAAATCTATAATGAGTGTTTAGAGAGCGGAATGATTCCTGAGGATTGGAAATCCGTTTTGATACACCCTATTCTGAAGGCTGATAAGGATAAAAATGTGGCTAATAACTATAGACCTATAGCACTTAGTTCATGCCCTGCAAAGGTAATTGAAGTCATGCTGAAGCATCGCATAGAGTGGGAGGGAGAGAATGGAGGCCGGTTGCCTAAAACACAGTATGGATTTAGACTTGGAAAGGGATGCCTGGACTGTTTAGCATTTATCACAACTAAAATTAATTGTGGTTTCTCAAAGGGGGAATTTACGCTGGCTGTTTTTTTGGACATAACTGCTGCATATGATAATGTTAATGTACATGTTTTGTATCAAAAACTTAGAGATTTGGGAATTTCTGTACATGCTTCAAATTTAATCTTCAATATGTATGCTTTCAAGAACATATATGTTCGGGACAAATATCGTAAAAGTCATGGACCTCGTCAATCATCCATGGGCCTAACCCAGGGTTCACCGTTAAGTCCTCTTCTTTTTAATATATATACAATAGAGCTACACAATATTCTGCCAAAAGTAATTACGATGCTCCAATACGCGGATGACTTGGTACTATTGACTACAGGTAGGAACATACATCATCTTATAGGACAAGTAAACGCTTCTATGATAGAGCTACAACAGTGGTTCTTGACCCATAGTCTGTCCCTATCTACGCAGAAATCCAAAGCCATTCTTTTTCGCCCTGGACGCACGACAACCAATTTGGATCCAATTATTTATGAAAATACAATCATTCCTTGGGTGAAGGAAGCTAAATACCTTGGTGTGACGATGAATGAGAACCTGAAGTGGAACAAGCAAATTTCTGATGCAAAAGTCAAAGCTAAGAAAGGCATTAATGTCATGAGAGTAGTTAGCCGAGTATGGTGGGGGGCCGACCCTCTAACTTTATTGCACATATATAATGGTATTGTGAGATCTCACATGGAATACTCGTCTCAACTTTTCATGCCGGCATCTAAAGCACTGTTGCTTGATCTTGACCGAGCTCAATATGAGGCACTAAGAGTGATCACGGGATGCATGAAATCAACCCCCACAAATGCGTTGCTTGCCGAGTGTAGTGAAATGTCTCTTGAAATGAGAAGAATATACTTGTCTCAAAAATTTATATTGAAAAACCTCTCAATTAGCAATAACCCAATCTTGGACCTTCTCCAAAAATTGATGGCAGTCATTGATAATGTAGACAACAGATATTGGCGAAGAAAGGAAACCCCTTATTTGGTCCGAGCATATAGGGAACTCCAAGAATATTTGAATATTATTAAAGTCCAGGAATCTCTACCATGTTTCAAATATAACTTTCTCACCCAATTAAAATCGGTTCCCATTTTGAAATTGAATATGTCCAAAGAAAATACTCACAACAATGTCCTATTTTTGGAAAAGGCAAATGTCAATGCAGCCACTTATACATGGATCTTTACGGATGCATCTAAGGACATTAATTCAAACACTGTTGGATATGGGGTCTATTGCCCAGCCCATAATATAAAATTTTCTCAAAGGTTACCAAATGAAACCCAAATTTGCTCAGCTGAGATTATTGCAATTAATAAAGCTCTGATCTTTTGTGTTGAACAGGACATTAGGAAGGCTGTTATATTCACAGATTCTAGCAGTGCAATACAGAAAATTAACAGATCAGGCATATCAACTAAATTAGACCACATTTCTTTTTCTACCAAGCAGATGATCTTAGACTCAAACGCTACCATATTTGACATAAAGCTCTCATGGATTCCCGGACATTCGGGCATTCACGGAAACGAAGTAGCAGATCAGTTAGCGAATATAGGCAGAAATTTGAGAGTTCCTATGGACGTCAGATTAGATAAATTCGATCTAATACCCTGTATTAAAAGAAAAGCTCAGGACAAATGGAGACGAGACTGGAAGGTCTCCACACAAAGTAAGGGCGGATGGTATGCATCAATACAGAGTGACTTTCCTTTGTCACCTTGGTTTAAAGGACTCGCATATGTTGACAGGCGACATATTACTACTATTATAAGGATGAGGACTGGACACTGTCTTTATCCAGCTCATTTATATAGAATAGGCCTCATTAATGACCCAAATTGTGATTGTAATACGGGAGTTGCTGATCTGGAGCATGTTCTTTTTAGTTGTCCCATTTTGGATATGGACTTGTACCAGGAGTTACGGGAGTTGGGAATGGACAGTCCTATGTCTGTCCAGTCTATTTTGTCTAACTTAAACAGTTCTGTTATCAACGCCATTATGAGATTTCTATCCCACAACGGTATTAAGCTATAATAATCCCCATGTTTAATTTTTACTTTTTATTGGCAAACTTCTAAATTCCTTCTTTTATTCCTAGGGTTCTACATCCGAGGCAACATTTCGGGGTGTGTAATGCTCCTCCGTTGCCCGGGAGCGAGAAGAGTCTAAACCTGTGTTGTGCTGTATGTTTACTAACTCCTCTATTATTAAAGTTAAGTTTTATGTAACAGTCAAATCTAAGTAAATAAATAGTGATTTCATAGAGTGTGGACTATGACGTGTGTCAGGAGCCTTTTATTAGGCGATCCGGAAGAAGAATAAAAACCAGTGTCTGGGTGAATGCATAACAGCGAAGCCCACAACCCAAACGAACGAACGAACGAACGATAACCCTACAAAAAATGTTCTGTTTTGTTTGTCTTGTATGGTCGTTGCAACGTACCGTGTTCTTCAGAGCTTTTCTTCTGTTCTTCTGTTAATATTCAACAAGATATATCATCATAAGGTAAGTATTCTACCTAGATTAGTAGGTATAATATAGATATACTTAATACTAATTTATATCTAAATGTCAATAATAAATTTGTAGAAATATTATTGTAAATTGTCATTGTTATAAATAACCTATGGCCCATATTCACAAAACACAAACCTCAAGATCATACCCAAAAGCCGAAAACCCAATAAACTAGAAACAGTATTAACTAATTTATATAATAGGTATCAGGTAGAGGAAAAATTATTAACTTTAACCCTTAGCCACCCGGGTCTCAATGTAGTGACATAAATCCCCGGCACCGGTCACAGTGACCGCTGCTTTCTACACTGTTTTTTTCGTAAACAATCGCATTCGAAGTCTGTATAATGACATATATATATATGTTTGTTAGAAGTATTAGTGCACAGTAAAACTACACATGACAGTATTTAAAATTTTTAACTCGAAACATTAACATTAGTCTTTTAGCTATACAAAATGTACCATTTTGAGGCTCTTTAGATATTTTTTGTTATAATTATTATCTTATACTAAGAATAAACACTAAATATAATTTTTTCGATACTACAAGGATCCAATAATACTACAATAAAAAAAAATCAACATATTATCATAAACTACTAAAAAAATGCAACATCTATATAGGAGTTAAAAATTTTCTCGATATACTGACTACAAACTTATATTTAGATGTATGCTATAAATATTATCTTATACAAATAATAAAAAATAAATTATAATATGTTTTCGATACCACAAGGATTCCATAGTATTATAATAAAAATATTCTGAGTATCGTCTCCACTTATTTCGCCACTATCACTATCTTCCCTATCTAAACACTCTGAGAATGAGTCATGCTCGCTTTCTTCAGAACAACTTAGGTCCACATCACTTCCTTCATCATCTTCGTATCATTTTAGAACAGTTCCTTCAAAATTTTTATCCATATAACACACTAACCGCGACGGCCTTGCCTCATCAGACATTTCACAAACACCCGGGTCCGGTCACCGTGACCGCTCAAATAATATAAAGGGATATTGAACACATGCGCCGAATGCTATCGACAAAAATGTACTAACCTACCCGTCACTTAAGTAAATTAAAGGATTAGCTAGATGCATAATGTTGGTGGGGATAACACTGCGGAGATACAATGATTTTGGGAACACGTTGCGGTCACCTTGACCGGACCCGGGTGGTTAAGGGTTAATAGCGCAACTATTTTAGATTGCTCCCAGTGTAAGCTCAGCTATATCAGTCTTATAACACAAAATAATCAATTTACTCTATTTATATTATTTTGTATGTATATTATGTGTATAGCAGCCTGTATGTTGTATGCAAGATACAAGGTTAGCTGAAGGCCCTACCATAATCCTGGATATCTGTACCTACCTATACATGCTGTGTACATGTGGTTTGTTGCACAATCAGTTGATCAATTGAATGAAGCATTGGATAAGGTTTTTCTTACAAAAAGAAAAACAAATACTGATGAATATCTACTCAGAAATTGCCATAAACAATAGGATATTCCTCTTCGATCAGCATATTGTGCAACATTATGACCTGATTTAGAGATTATCAAGAGATCGAATGAGTTTAAGCTCCGAAGATTATTAATTACTTCATCGGCTACTCATTTTATTTATTTTCATGTTACATTTATGTTTCAGTTTTAGTGACAATATAATTAGGTATTAACTTTTATGTCAAATGTTGATGAATTAATTTAATTTGATAATATCACAGCCTCAGTTGAATCTTATAATTTTCTATAAGGAATTGTGATATTTAACAAAAATAGTTACACAAAATTTTTTGCCGTTTTTTTCTTAAATGTCCTTTTACTAAGCCTTTTTCTTAATGCAATTTTTAAATGTGTTTTTATTTATTTACAGCGTCTCTATATACGCCATATTCCTCACCATTTTCTAAACGGCATATTTGGAAACTCATTAATAATAATCATATTATTTCAATAAACAGAACGGAGCTAACGAAATGCATTCTAGAAACTCAAGTCATGAATGCAATTTAAGCAATAATTTAATTGGCATTAATTGTATAAGTGCAAAACAGTAAAAAATCAGCTGCCAAAACTGACTTTTCCAAACTGCCAAAATTACCTTTGAAATCCATTGTCAGCAATCAAAATGCGTAAACACTTACAGATTTTGGTCAGCAATTTGGAATTTAAAGAGCTCCTTAGTAGTTTGGGTTGTTGTGACTTCAAAACAGTTAGTAAGTATAATAACAATGTCTAAGGTTTAAATCGGCAGTCAATATTTAACTATACAATGTTGTATTATCAAACCAAATTAGCTTTATCTATAAGATGTTACTTTAAATTTCTAAATTTTATAATATTTCTATTTCCAGAATAAAATTTGGCTTATGTGTAAGGGTCCATTAAAATCACAAACTTAATTAATATTTTTTTCAAGCTCCTTTTTTTACCTGTCAAATGGTAACAGTTCTGTTTTTTTTATTTCGTAATTCATAACTAATAAAAAATAAGAAAAATATTTTTAAAATGAGTCATTTTCTGCCTTGCTCTTTTTTGTGTTGGTACACTCAGCATATTAAAAAAAAAACGTTACTATGCAATTTTAATTATTGTAACACAATTACATTCTAATATAATTTATATTTTGTTTCAGGCTTGGTTGCCAGAAGTTTTTTAAAGTTTGTAAAAATGAAATGTTTTTTCTTTTTTTAATAACAAATTACTGCGAGTTTGTTATGTTGGCGGACATTATCTGACTATGTTTCGAAATGGCGACGTAATTTTTTTTTCTATAACCTAACCATGTAATGTAAAAACAAATATATAACGAAATTGCGATATTGGTTTGCTTAGTGGGATATTTTCAGGAGTCCTGAAAATATCCGGCACTTTGGGTCCTGAATCAGGACCCAGGCCCATCACAAGAACCAGAACTGATCGAAATTAATATATCATCTTATATGATAATATATATCATATTGAATAGGAAACCATAAAATAAAACTCCTAGTTGACACAGGTAGTTCTAAATCAATCATAAGACCCACGTTGGCCGAAACTTTTTTTTTCAGTGTATATATCTCTTCGAAAATGTAATTAAAACGGCTACAGGTAAACAAAATACGGAATTTCAGGCTAATATACCAGCATTGTTAAAATTCGGGAAAAGTTACGAAATCAATTTTATATATTTTGATTTTTATGATTTTTATGATGGTTAAATGATCTAATTAATATGAACTTAAATATAGACTTATGCAACAAAAAATTGATTGGTTCGGATATCGAAATACCATCTAAAGATAGAAAATCGGGAAAAAAATCATTACAGTAAGGCCAAACGCAAAAAGATTGAAAAATATCTCTGAGGATTTTTACAAAATTAATATAATTAATAAAATGCAAAAATTGGGCGATTTAGAAATCCCATCTGTTTCTTCTCAGGCCAACAACGGATAAACAGGTATCTTACTTTAACTAAACCCGCGACATTCGATCTTTTTGAACCTGACTTATGTGAAAGCTTTACCTACGATAATATCATGCCAAGCCCGAATGATGTAAAAACAAATAAAATAAATGACAATACCAATAATTTAATTTGTACTAAATCCTTAAATTCGGAGGAAAAATCGGAAATTATTAAGGCATGTAAAGAATATTCCGATTTATTTTATTGACAAATCATCTTTTTCTTCAAAAATCAAGCGCAAAATAAAAACGTCACATGACATATCAGTCAAGACCCGAAATATTCAAACTAGTTTAGAGACAGTACGTTCATCAGCCGAATAATCAATTCTTCAAAAAAATATTTTAAAAAGACCATTAATTATTTACAAAAAACCAAATCATTATCATTAGGTTTGTTCTAGCAATGAATTTCGGACGGTTTGAAGCCATACGGAGTTTGCGCATAACGATATAAGCGTCGCTTTTATTGCTATGCGCAAACTCCGATGGCTTCAAACCGTCCGAAATTTCATGCTAAAACAAACATACTATCACCCATGGAGATATAGAGGCAAATAGCAATTTAAATGATCATGCTGTTAGATGTAAACAGCAATTGCTAGGTACATCACAATAACTATCTTTTTTTCACTTAATAATCAATGTAAAGATTTAAAAATGAGAAGTGGCAATAATAGTATATTATATAATAAGTGTGGTAAGTATGTTATTACCGCACGCGAGTGAAAATTGCTAACCGAGCCGGTGAGGCGAGGTTTGCAATCACTAGAGAGCGATAACAAGTTACCACACGTATTATATACAATACTTTATCGACGCCCCGTGCATAGGGCCATCACATGAGTCATGAGATTTAAAATTAGGAAAAAAACAGGCATTTGATCATCGAATTCAATGAAGCCACCATAAATTGTCAAATTCATGTCAATTGTTACTTACTGTTATAGGGATTTTGTAATAAATGTGACACACGGTAAACAGTAAACGTCAGTCGAAGCAAGAATATTCTCCAAAAAATGGATTCCGATTCGGACAGTGAAATCAAAAAGCTGGCAAAGGAAGCAACAAATGATTTACTACCCCAGAAGTCTAAAACCCGCTACGACAAAGAGTATGAAATGTTTTCAAAATGGTGTTCCGCAAAAAAAGTCAAAGACATTGACGAGGATGTTCTAATTGCATATTTTGTGGAAAATTTCAAGGATAAAAAATCGGCTTCATTATGGTGTTATTACTCTATGTTGAAATCAACTTTGTTTGTGAAGAGAAATATAATAATTGACAAATTCCTGAGTTTATTAGCGATTCTTAAAAAGAAATCCGTTGGATACAAGGCCAAGAAATCCAGCGTATTCAGAAAAGAAGAAATCGATAAGTTCCTTTCTGAAACATCAGATTATGAATTTTTACTGCTAAAGGTAGGAATTTTGAAGTTTTTACATTCAAAATACTCTTATTAATGTTATGTTTTATTATTATATAGGTTGTTCTCGTCGCGGGAATTGCCGGAGCATGTCGCAGAGAGGAACTGACCAAAATGACTGTGAATGACATCGAAGAGCAAGGCGAGATTATTGTTATAAGTATTCCGGATTCCAAAACACACACTTCCAGGAAATTCGTGCTTTATAGTCGAGACCAGGAATATTTAAAGAAATACCTGAAGCTAAGGCCCCCTCTGGTGGCAAGCAATAGGCTATTTCTATATTGCAAAAAGGCAAGCGCACCTCACAAGCAATACTATCGGAAAAGTGCCCTGTGAAATATGAATCATATACAGGTCATTGCTTCAGAAGCTCCTCTGCAACTCTTCTAGCAGTTGCAGGTCGGGACCTCGTGACCTTAAAACGTCACGGTGGATAAAAGTCATCCACCGTAGCAGATGGGTATGTCGAGAAATCGATTAGAAATAAAATTGTGATTGCAAAAAAAATTACTGAAATGGATAATATGATCCAGGAATCGACAGCAGGCTGCTCAAAATCAACGGTGACATCAATATTCAAAGATTATTCCACTTTGGGCGAGATTCCTTTTATGAAGATATGTCTACTTCTTCTATTATTATAAATGTTAATAAGTAATATTTCTCTATTTTATATATCTTGCTTCGACTGACGTTTATACTAGTAATAGTAAATATTCCTTTGTATTACAGCAATGCGTGCGGTAATGTGGTACTTACCGCACGCAAAAGCGTGTTGTAATGTATACATTACCGCACGGGCGTAGATAAACTATTTAAATGAAAAATCGCTTACTGATTTTAACACGAATAAAAACTAATTTCCATAAAAATGATAATAATGACTAAATTTACACCATTTGAAATAATAACAGGTAATGTAAAATCGGTAAACCCATTTGATTTAAATGACAATGCTTTTATTTCTAGTTATATAGAATCCCATAAGAAAACGTCAAATACATTGTATGAAAAGGTAAAAAAATTAACGAAAATACTAAACTCGACATAATTTCTAAAGGAAATATAGACAGATCTGATCCCTCTTTAATTACCAAAATATAGCATATATTAAAACTAAAGCACTTGGAAAAGATCTACTCAAATTTAATAAAGTACAATTAGTTGGGCGGACGGATATTAAATTACAAACAGATAAAACTTCTTATCAGAAAAGTTCTGCTAAAAAACTAGAACTAATAAAAGAAAATCGTTTTAGAACCGCAGAAATGTTCCCAATATTGCTGATATCTCTATTCCTGGGACTTCAAAGTAAAGCATCCGTACAAGCCGACCGACGTGCAGATAACTACTTTGGAAAATGCAGTTCTTCCTATCCAATTAGGTAGGCGCCAAATTAGTTTATGATAGACAAACGTTCTTAATTTATGTTGATTTATGTTACCTAATTAAGCAATTAGAGAATATAGAAAAATGATATCTTATAAATAAAAATCACTTAAATGCTTTAAACGTGTCATATTAAGCGTTATCGCAAAACTTACTTTTAAGAATCGAATATTTAACACACATATCTTCTGATAAACTCGATAATTTACACCCACATGTTCGTAACAAAAGAGGCCTAATAAATGCGATGGGCAAAATAAATAAATGGTTATTTGGTACATTAGATGCTGACGACGCGACTGCGAAAGATATAATCAAGCAATCAATACCTTACAAGATAATCAAAAGAACATTGCCAAATGAATTAACTTGCAGATTTCACTTTCACTGGGCCTGATCAATAGTTATAATAAAACGATAACCACACTTAGCAAAAATCAGAAAAAAACTTGAATTTGGTTTAAAAACGTTGCAAATGTCAGTACAACGCACAATAAGTAGCTTACAAGACTATCGTAATTTCAAGGTATTGTATCGCAAGTTAAGTTACATTGCCAAAATCTAATAATGTTTTTAGATAACTTAGAAGATGCAATTATGTTCGGTAAAGCAAATACGTTACATAATAGCATACTTTCGAGCTCTGAATTAAAATCTACGTTAAATTATTTAACGGAAATTTATAAACAAGTTGAAATTCCAAAATTTAAATAGGTATTTATTATCTTATTATCAATTTTTGGAAATTCAAGTTATGAAAAACTAACTTGAATTTTGAGACACAAATGTAATTTCTGCTATTCATGTACCAATACTGAATTCATGTACAGGGTGGCCCGTTTAAGAGGGGCCTATACCTTATCTCGAAAACTACGGGGGTTGGAAAAAAAATTTAAATACAAAAGTTATTCCTAATAAAATGATCTTTATTTTTTTTGTATTGTTTTAATCGTCACTTCTTTATATTCAGGATGGTCAAAGAAAGTTACACTTTTTTAAATGAAACACCCTATATTTTATTACATTTTTGGATTCTACTTAAAATTCTAAGCATATTTGTTGTATGATGTTATACCTCTAGAGTTATTAGTTTCACAGCTATAAACAGTTGAAAATCGGTACTTTGGCTACTTTCCACCTTGGTAGCAGGAAGACCATTAAAGATCGAGTTAAATGAATTCCACATTCCTATCTTAACTTTCCAAGAGCTATCTGATGGTGCTAACTGATGGCACCTACAGAGGTACCAGATTTGGTACCCATGGTACCACCTGCCAATTAGTACCGTCAAATAGCTCTTGAAAAGTTAAGATAGGAAAGTGAAATTAATTTTACTCCATCTCTAATGGTCTTCTTGCTACCAAGGTGAAAAGTAGTCAACTGTTTATATCTGTGAAACTACTAACTCTAGAGGTATAACATCATACATCAAATATGCTTAGAATTTTAAGCAGAATCCAAAAATGTAATAAAATATAGGGTGTTTCATTTAAAAAAGTGTAACTTTCTTTGACCATCCTGTATAAAAAAAGTGACGATTAAAATAATGCAAAAAAAAATCAAGATCATTTTACTAGGAACAACTTTTGTATTTATTTTTTTTTCAACCCCCGTAGTTTTCGAGATAAGGTATAGGCCCCTCTTAAACGGGCCACCTTGTACCTGACCCGAAACCTTAACCTTCTACATATATAGACAGATAGATAGTTTATTTGACTACGTTTTGTAGAAATACAATTGCAGCAGGTCAACATAGTACTTAGAAACTAACAACAATAAAATGTACTTAAGACTAATCTAACCTAACACATGTAGTATGTAAAGGACGAATTACCTAGCTTGTAAGACACAGTTTAAGTTCTTTGGTTTATGGTATAAAACAATACAATTAATTAAAAGAAATAACAACAAAAAATTATTCAGTCAAGAAGCACAGTCAATTCCGGACTCGAGATTGCATCCATGTACTCATTACCGGAGTAAAACGCGTGTTTTATGATGTATCCTTTAATATGAGCTATAAACACGTTAGACGAAAGTTTTTTAACCAACACTGGCAGGGAGTTATAAAAATGAAGTTGTAAACAATTTTGTGACGATTTCTTTAATCGATACCTTGGTGGTCTCATTAGTTCTGCCGAACGTGTTGTATAATCTAATCGTGATACGACGAATTCAACTTAAATTTATATTTATTTTTATGGATATCCAACAGTTGGTGAAATATGTACAATGATGGTAATGTCATTATTTTCAAATTATTAAAGTGTGGTTTACAATGGTCCCGAAAACCAGCACCAGCAACCAAGCGGACAGCCTTCTTCTGCATTCTAAATATAGATGAAGCATAGGAAAACTGACCCCACAAGACAACTCCATAGGATATGTGAGAATGGAACAAAGAATAGTAAACAATCAATAGTGAATGACTGCTCACCATTACCCTCAGCTTTCTGATCAAAAAAAGCGAGGACGAGAGCCTTTCCATCAGTGTTTCTATAGTTCATTGTTGGTTTTTAATCACAATATCCTTCTGTGTGCACAGCTGTTTCAGGTAAGACACCTCCAAACCATGATTGTTTACATTTCGAATCACAGTCTGATCACTATCGCTCGGCAAGTTCAAGATTTCAGAACACTTTTCACAGTCACTCGACGCATTAACTTTAAACTTTTTTACAAATTCCAAAAGAACATCACTGGTCATACTTTCCGGCAAAGAACCGTTAATTAATAACTCGATTAACTCAACTTTTTTAACTTATTGAGCTTCGTCGTTAACACAACCTTGTCCATGTCAGCCATGTTCGTGTATAGCATCTAGACATGTGTTAGTGGGAACAACCGGAAGGCAATATCCAATAATCCAAAATCAAAACATATTCATCCCAAGATACCCTTATCTGGCAATAACGTCAAAATCCACAAAGCAAACCGTTGATTCTACCCGAAATCCGCCTGTACACGCTGAACGCCACACAGATTTTGGTAACACCAAATATTAGCAAACTCAATTTCGACGAAACTTATCGCCTGAAAGACATGGCAAGTTAATTATCGCCAAACAAACCAATCAATCAAGCACCACAAGGATCCCGATCATAGGATTCTGCCTTGTTATTATAATAGTAATAATAATAACTCAATGGAGAAGACTTCAATCAATTTGGAAATTGATCCGCCGAAGGAAAATTGAAAATCCAGAACAAATCGATATAGAACCATTTCCAAATCCCCGAAAATCACGTTCCGTTATTTTCGAGTCTTAGGAGGGGGAGTTAAGTAGTCACGTTTCCATGAGAACCGCAACCTAAGCACAAGTCCGCAGAAGATTACGAAGAACCGAGGAGCTTCGTCAGCAAGACCTAGTTTATAATTTTATGATTAATAATTGGGAAATTATTCTTTGCTTAACCATTGTAATTATCAGTATGTTTTTAAAAATAACATTTGACCTACGAATTACTTATGTACTGCATGTTATTATTTAATAATAAAAATGTATGTCTATATTTCTCAATTGGCATTGTTCTAGAGATTTTTTTATTAACTGTTTTCATCTGCTTAAACACTTTTCATATAATGAAAGAAATAGTAATAATACCCTACCTATCTATAATTCCATAACTCACTTTTCAAATCCCTTGTTGAACAAATTTAAATATGAACTATTGTTCGAAAATAATAACCGCTCAGGGCAAAGGGAGATTGTGCATTTGTCAGTTCTAGAGCTTTCGTAGTCTCTTTATTTTGCATAATAATTTAAATATGAATAAAAGTGTTTTACCGCTCAAGGCTATAATTTGAATCGAGCAGAATATAGAATAAAATTTGAGGAATATGTTTTGTGAATGCCGATTTTTACATAATGTTGAATAATGTCGATCAAATATATATCGAGAGAGCACATGACGGTTTTGACTGATTACTACAATGGACGTTTTAAGAAAGTCACTAAAAGGATGCGTGCTTTTTTTGCTATTTACGTCCTTTTTAATATGTATATGATCAGTAGTAATAATAACAAGTGCAATGGAAATTACGATAATTTTCGCGTAATATGCATGAATGCAAGTTAAGTTGAAGAAACGCACGAGTGCAAGTTAGTGCACGACTGGTTTTTTCAGTTTAACTTGCATGAGAGAAGATTTGGCGATAGTTATAGGTAATTTTCATTGCAATAGTTATCTTTTATCAGAAAATTTTATGAATCAATATAATTACCCCTTGCATATAATTAAAATTCTTGCCATTGTCACTTACTACCATACTGTCATAGTTTTAAATTTGAGCTTTAAACGAGAATGTCGCCATTCGGGAACGCTTCTGCGATGGAAATTGAGAGAAATATAGAAGAACTTACACCAAAAAATACAAAAAAATCAAAAGGTCTATATGGAAACAATTGCAAGAGTTCTGCTTCCAGACCAGAGAGATTATGTATTGGAAGAAAAAACATTTATAGAAAATCTGGCTGTAATTTTGAAAGATTAGGCAAGTAATGCGCAAAAAAGATGTTTCATACTTAAAAGAAAGTGTTATAAAGACTATGTGGAATGTGGTTGCAAAACTAGTTCAATGAAAATTTAGCCGTTTTTTTTGAGTTGTTATAAATCCATTTGCAGATATAAGGTTCAAGTCTGCAAGAGGTAACATGGACGCTGTTCGACGGAAATTGCAGGTTCAGCCAGAAAAAAAATCCGTTCGTCAGCATTCAGTTAAGTTAAGTTTTTGAAAATATTGACTCTTTATGACAAAAATACACCAATTGGACTTCAGAAGAAATGTTTCCATGTTTTATCATACGAATTTGCTTTTCGAGAAGGTGAAGCATGTAGCTGCTTAATCGAATTTTTTGAAGAGGAAAAACATCACGATAGATCACTAACAAATAGGATTTAATGCAACCGTATATTTTCGAAAACATGGTGGGAATCGCAGTTTAACGAACGCAGGCATAAGCAAATGGCTTATACGGAACACTGCTAATGAAGACATTTGTCCTGTCAGGTAAACCAAATCTTTCCAACGTTTATCCAAAACTTTTTAATAAAAAATACTGTTTTTCTTTCAGATTGTACAGGGTGGCTCGAATTCGTGTCTATGTATGGGGAACTCGAAAACGGTAAGAGATACAGTGTCGGTCAAATTAAGGCAAAATTGCGCATTTAAGTGCCTAACAAGATGCCGTTTAGAAAGTTTTAAAATTCCGAGTATTTACGGAGATATCCGGAAAAAACCGAAATTTTGAAAAATCGTTTTATTTTTTTCCTGGGCTTATTTAAAAACGGATTTCAAATCTAATTGCACTTTTGCATTGCCACTTTTTCCGCTCTATCCAATGATGATATCCAGTTTGAAATCCAACGTTTCGTCTGCTAGGGATCATCATCAACTTTCTTTTTTTAAATACGAACTTTAATTTTTTTTAACGTTTTTCAGGTGGTATTGGCGTTATTAATATGTGTATGTGTTTTTATTTTTTTTTTATTTTTTTTTATTTTTATAATTTTTTTATTATTTTTATTTTATATATTTTGCCTTTGCGTGATTTTAAATAATTTAAGGTAGGTGCTTTTGAAATTTTCATATTCTATAAAAATATTTTATTTGTTTTTGCATTAAGTGGAAAATTAGAGCCCGTATTAAAAATTAAAAATACTAAAATAATTTTTTATGAGAATATGGCCTTGAACTATTACTCAAACAAGTTGCTTAATGCGTTTTATTTATAAGCAAAATTCCAATAGGTGTTTTTCCATCAAAGTTGCTATAGTGTCACGTAGTATGATTATAAATTGTTGATATTCTCTATTAAATAAGTTTTTTAATTGGTTAAAAGTTGGGAATATTTTATCTTTGCAGTAAGCAACTTGTTTGAGTTCATGGCCATATTCTCGTAAGAAATAATTTTACTATTTTTTATTTTTAATACGCTCCAATTTTTCACTTAATACAAGAAACAAAATGAAATATTTTTATAGAATATAAAAATTTCACAAGTACCTACCTAAAATTATTTAAAATTCCGTCAAAGCAAAATATATAATTAAAAAAATAATAATAAAAATAAAAAAAATATTAAAAAAATAAAAATAAAAACATATAGTCATATTAATAACGCTAATACCATCTGAAAAACGATAAAAAAAATTAATGTTCGTATTTAAAAAAAGAAAGTTGATGATGATCCCTTGAAGACGAAACGTCTGATTTCAAACTGGATACAATCATTAGATAGAGCGGAAAAAGTAGCAATACAAAGGTGCAATTCAATTTGAAATCCGTTTTTAAATAAGCCCAGGAAAAAAATAAAACGAATTTTCAAATTTTCGGTTTTTTCCGGATATCTCCGGAAATACTACGAATTTTTTAACTTTCTAAACAGCATATTGCTAGGCACCTAAATGCGCAATTTTGCCTTAATTTAACCGACACTGTATCTCTTACGGTTTTCGAGTTCCCCATACATAGACACGAATTCGAGCCACCCTGTACAGAAAATTGATTTCAAAAAGGAGAGACAATATAAACCGTCATTTTCTCACTAGTAATCTAAATTAGCAAAAAGATGGCGCATGCTACAAAAACTGTCCGGTTGATAGGAACAAACTCTGAAAGTGGTCAAGCATTTGAGCTAAAAAATTGGCCTGGACATCACAAAATTGAAATTTACTAATCATTCTCATCGGGCCACTGCCGTAACAGAGTTAGCAAAAACCGGAGTAAATGAAAATCAGTTAACAAAAATTACAGGTCATGGCAATGTAAATTCAATAAAACCTTACTTACAACTGGACACAGACTTTCACGAAGAGTAGATAAAGAAAATGAGAGAAAATAGGAATTTGAACGAGTTCAATGTTTCTTCAGTTTCAGCATCGGCCTCAAATAGCGCTGTTTCCTGTCAACGTTCATCGGGTGCTGTAAATAATTTTAATAATTGTGTTTTTCATTGTCACAACTTTAATAACTAGTTTTATCAAAATAAAATGATTTTTAATTTAATATCTGTTTTTGTTATTAATAATTTTAGTAATTATTTGTACTATTTTTGGAAAATAAAATTTCAGTCGTATTTTTTTAAGAGGTGTATGGATTTGTGTGCTTTTCTAAGATTGAACTTTAAGATATTTTGAAGTAAATTTTTTTGCCTGATAATACTGTACAGGGTGTCCCATTTTCGATGATATTACAGGGTATCTCACTTACGAGCAAAGATAGAGAGTTGCGGTTTTCGCAATACTGCGCTACTTTTTTATGAAAATAATGATGGTATAAACAAAATTTTCATATCCCGCTTAGTTTCTGAGATACAGGGCAAAATTGAAAATATTGCATTTAAGGACCCCCCTCGTATCTCCGTTATCCTTTATATTTTTATAAATCCTGTAAAATTTACAATCAACCTAAAGAAAAATATACAGGGTGTTCCATTAAAAAAAATAAAAGTTTGATTTATAGCAAAAAATTGACAGCTCACAGCAAAAATCTTATCACGCCACTTGATTCTACGTAAAAATCTGGATAAGAGCATTTTTTTACGTAGAATCAAGTGGCGTGATAAGATTTTTGCTGTGAGCTGTCAATTTTTACCTATAAATCAAACTTGTATTTTTTTAATGAACATACTGTATATTTTTCTCTAGTTTGTTTGTAAATTTTATAGGCCATATAAAAAATATATAATACATTATATTTGTTTTAAATAATAAGCCTAAAATTCATAATTTCACCAAATGTGTCTATACGACACTCTTGATGAGTATAGTATAAGTATTGTCTTTTAAAGAACGGTATAAGTATTAGTAGGCAGATATTATTAGACCAATGGAATGATCATTTCTTATTGGCAAGGCCTGTCAGTGGCAAAATTTATATTTTCTGTGTAATATTGTATTTTTGAGGATGGCTGAAAATGAAAATTGTCAATATTTTGAAAAATGTGACATGTTAGTCTCCTTTATACAGAGCTATGAAAACTTCCGTGAGGCTTCTCAGCTATATTTCAATAAGTTTCTTAGAACATTTATTTACCTTTTGACTTATTTGGGTTTAATTTTTTTAAGTATAATTTTAATTTATAGATATCCCGAAAGAAGACAACCTGACCATTTAATGTTTTCCGGAATAAAGAAAAAATAGGTAGAACAATGAACGTTTCCTCCGTCTTTATCGCGATTTTCCTTATTATAGGATTTGTAAGCGCCGGATAAAAGTTCCATGCTCTCTTTATTCCGGAAACCATTAAATGACCAGGTTGTCTTCTTTCGGGATATCTATAAATTAAAATGATACTTAAATAAAAAATAAACCCAAATAAGTCAAAGGTAGATAAATATTCCAAGAAACTTATTGAAATATAGCTGATAAGCTTCACGGAAGTTTTCATTGCTCTGTATAAAGGAGACTAACATTTCACATTTTTCAAAATATTGACACTTTTCATTTTCAGCCATCGTAAAAAATACAATATTACACAGAAAATATAAATATTAAAAGACAATACTTATACTATACTCATCAAAAGTATTGTATAGAGATACATTTTATGAATGTTGAATTTTAGGTTTATTATTTAAAATACATATCATGTATTATATATTTTTGTAAAGCTAATAAAATTTGCAATAAAAAAAAAGAAAAATATACAGGTTAATAATAAAATAAATACAAGTTTGATTCATAGCCAAAAATTGACAGCTCACAGCAGTCTGGTGACTACGCCACTGGATTCTACGTAAAAAAGTGTATAGGAGCAACTTTTTAGCTTTGCGACATGTTAAAGATACGAGGGGGGTCACAAAAAGCATTATTTTCAATTTCGCCTTGTATCTCAGAAACGCAGCGGGCTATGAAATAATTGTTTACACCATCGTTCTTTTCACAAAGTAGCACAGTATTGCGGAAACCGCAATTCTCTATCTTTACCCGTAAGTGAGATACCCAGTAATATCATCGAAAATGGGACACCCTGCACATGGGCGGATAATCGATAATTTGCAGTAGTGCACTATTATTGCGGCAATTTTGACATGATTGGCTAAACACAACAATGACTAGCAGGCACGATACACATATAACGGTATGCTGATTTCTAGACTCGTTTTTGACCCACCCGCGCATATACGTCATCTGGGAAAAAATGTCTTCGTTTGACGCTGTCATAGTTTATTTAATTAAGTGAATTTTAGATTTGTTTTCTGTTTATATATGTTATAGGATTATTTAAAATAAAAACTTGTAGTATTATTATGCCGAACTGTGCTGTGGCTACATGTAAAAACAATAATAGGACCACCAAAGGGGTATTAAATATTTTCGGTTTCCATAACATGACTTAGCAAAGCAGTGGATTCGTGCTTGTCGAAGAGAAGATAGAATTAACATAAAAGATGGTGAGTATCTTTAATTATTAAAGCTTTGCTTTATTATTTATTATTTTTATTACATATTTCCACGATTTACATGATTTTTTTATGGCAGTGGCACACACTCTAAAGGGAGATCCTATGGCTAGAGATGGATCCTAATTTCACGGTTCACGGTCCAGCCAGATACTATGTGGTTAAAAAATATTTGCCAAAATTTAAATAAGTAAAAAAAAACAAAGCAACATGTATTATTGAAGTGTGATTGAAGTGAAACTTCTTAACGCGCGCCAAGAGGCATATTTACACATGCTCACATACGATGGTACCAGGGTGCTGAAATCGGTTAGGTTCTGTAGCTCTACAAAAGCTCATTGATTTGGGCACTTAATCGCGCCATATCTTCGCGATGCAATCGTTTTGTCCCAAGAGCCCACGTGGTCGAGTGGTCTAGGTGGTTAGGTCTCGCTTCGGCGGAGCGGCGCGGCCTGAGTTCAAACCCCGATGCCTTTTTATTATTTTTTAAAGGTTAAGTTTCTAAACAGTTTTATGAAGAATTTTTTTTTTTCATTTGGGCCTTTCTTTTTTGTTAATTGAGTGGTATATTTTAAAAAAATACTTTTTAACCAAATCCGTTACGATATGTATAAGATTTTATTGTGATATCTTTGTTAGCTTACAAGCAAAAAATATGGGATTTGCTCTATTATCTTGTCAATACATAAGCGAAACTTTTATGAAGAATAGTTTTTTTTTTCATTTAGGCCTTCCCTTTTTGTTAATTGAGTGGTATATTTAAAAAAACTACTTTTTGGCCAAATCCGGTACGATATGTAGGGGTCGTCATTTTCTTGACAACTTCTTGATTTTGTCTTGATCTTGCCTTGATTTCAAGACAAGATCATGACAAGAAATGATCCTAGTTTTTCAAGACAAGATTTCTTGGAAAGAAATCAAGAAAATCTTGAAATTTCTTGAAAATATAAAATTAAAAAAAACTCATTTGTTTGCTAGTTTATTGAAAAAAAAACAAAACACAGAAACATTTTTAATATAATGATGAAAAAAATATTACGTAATAATTACTTTTTTATTTTCAAAGATTTTTGTTATGTTATGGCTTAAGGTATTGGGATCAAAAAGTACTTTGCAAAGCGAGTCTACTTCAGTGGCGGCCAAATCGGCCAGATGAAATAAATATGTAAAAATGGGCAAAAAATATTTGAAAGGGTTCAGAATATTGACTATTAAATAACGAGGTCAACACAAAGAAAATTAAAATTGTACTTTAAGTTTGGTAAAACTATATCTTGTGGGCTAAATTAAATTGGATAGTTTTTTTTAATGCTTAATGACTTTTATTTGCCAAGGATATTTTTATTATTTTTGGATATGGTATGGCCTAAGATATTATAATCAAAAAGAACTTTGCTCAGCGGATCTCTTCAGTGGCGTACAGAAATTTTGAATTTACGTATTTTTTTAAAATTAAGAAAAAAATAATTTATGAAGGAATGAACTATAAAACAATACTATCATGACTGCGTGCCCCTCGATTCTACGCCTAAAGTATAAACATCACATCAACCAATCTCATCCCGACTTTTAAACGAGGTTTTCCTTTTTGTCAATGTATCAAGAAACGACTTTTAAACACCAACTCTCAAGAAATAATCATGACAAGATTTTTTTATTTCTTGAAAATATTTTTAAACAAGACAAGAAATTGCTTGCCTTCGTTTCAGAGATACTGGTGGCGAAAAACGGGTTTTCCCCCAAAATTCCCTCTTAAATTAGAGCCTCGGTCCCCCTCGTATGGGCTAAAGTGGCCCCCCATGGGGCGCACCCGTTCTCCCGAAATTAATTATTTAAGTTTTTCCTTCTCTCCCTTCCCTTGGCCAAACAGAGGGGGGTACGGGGTCCCGTTTTCGTCCAGGATCTTCTTTTTACCCCGGCTACATCCTCTGAAAATTTCGGCCCTCTACCTATACGGGGACGGATTTTTCCCAAAATCCCCCCTTAAATTAGAGCCCCGGTCCCTCCCATATGGTCTAAGGCGGCCCCCCATGGGGCGCACCTACCATAAAAATTTTGACCCCGTACCTCTTCCCGTTCTCCTGAAATTAATTATTGAAATTTTTCTTTCTCTTCCTTCCCTTGGCCAAACGGAGGAGGGTACGGGGTCCCGTTTCCGTTCAGGATCTTCTTCCTACCCCAGCTACATCCCCTGCAAATTTCGGCCCTCTACCTGTACGGGAACATGCTAGTAGAAGGAGCGTGACGCGTGACGTTACATATCCGAGCGTGACGTCTTGGTTTCATTCAACCCCCACAAAGAAAAAACGCAAAACGCGCTTAAAGAAAGAAGAAAGTTATATGTATAGCTACAATTGTCACCCCCATGAATACACCACTGCGCACTGCTTGGTATTTTAGCTATTTAAAGTGGCATTGCCCAGAAAAATCCAGTTATATACAGTATACCTACGGTCAGTAAGTTTCCCAATGTATGAAAATAACTATAATATGTAGGTACTTAATGTAAAATGTAAACTTAAAATGTAGAAGTAGGTATTTATGTTCTTTTATTCCTCTAGACGTAA
>JAEQML010060250.1:0-27438 GCA_016904865.1 Pissodes strobi | reverse complement strand
GATGACGTCATATTTTTGACAGATGTCAATAAAAAAACAAATGAATTCAGTCAGAATGTGGGTAACTAAAAAACTAAATTGACGTATTCGAGCGTTTCTCATAAAACCTAAAGATAGCGTAATTATTAAGGGTAGTCCATACTTTTTTTCCACACGTACTTATTCTGAAATTTGCGAATGACTGTCAGTTTTGACATATTATGTTCGGGCTTCGGGCATATTTAGAACAGGATTGCCAGCAACAAACTGTAACAAACGCACGACTGTCATTTATTTATCTTCGGTTTCCATGACCATTCAGCACACTAGACGGAAAAAGCGAGAATTTTCTTTTCCATGTTCGCGCTAGAGCGCAAAATAAGGATCCACGGCATTAGTTGATTTTGCGATTTCATTTGAATTTAGTATTTAGTTATTTTGCGCGCGGCTGTAGAAAAATAATATATCTTCAGTCTGTACAATATGCTACTAAAACTGAGACTTTTTATGAAAGTCATCTAGCCGAAAACAATGACGTATATGCAATAACCGAGTCCTGGCTATGTGATGGAATTCGAGACTGTGAGCTGTTTGATATCAGATATGCAGTATTTCGGAAAAATAGTATCAACTCCACATCTAAGGGAGAATGTGTGATTCTGGCATTGAATTTTTTTTTTCTTTTCAAATCGTCAAGACTGATTGAGATATAGTGTATTATTTTAAAAATAAGGCATAAGAAAATTTTAACATATTTGTCCGTAGTGTACCTTCCACCAAACCCTAGTCAATAGAGCAGGGATGTCAGTAAGTGAGATCAACACATACAAGGCCCTTAGGAACACAATTAAAAACCAAATCAAATCTGAACACAAACAGTACAAAAAAAGAAAAACTTTGATCCGACATCTTTTTGGGCTTTTGTAAAAAAAAAACAGCCACAGGGGAATGACAATGCCGATGTTGTGCGGCAATGTATGGAGCTCAAATGATCCTGATATTGCAAATGACTTTGCACAGTACTAAAATTCTGTTTTTAAACCGTCATAGAACATACATATAATAGTCAACACGTAAAAGAAAGTATATTTAATTTCTCAGTCATCAAAGAGTTTGATGTATTGGACAGTATTAAGGCCTTGAAAACAACTGGAAGTGACAATATACCTGCATACATCTACAAGGGGTTGGCAGATTCTTTAGTAAAACCACTTATGCATTTATTTAATATAGCACTAAAACAGGGACAGTTTCCCAACGACCTAAAAATTGCTACAATCACACCTGTACATAAAAATGGTGATATTAACATTGTAAATAACCACAGGCCAATAAAACTAATAAATGTATTGACAAAAATATTTAAAATAACTCTTTATAATAGCCTTTTTTCTGCATTATTTTCAAAAATTATTATTAATCGACATGGGTTCATGATGGATGGGTCTACGCTTATAAATCTGTGTGAATTTTCAGAACATGCTGCAAAAGCCAATGAGCAGCACTCAGCTTGATGCAATATACACAGACTGTGAGAAGGCATTTGACAAGGTTAATCGTGCAGTGCTACTTGATGGACTGGTGGACCTTGGGTGCTCAGAACAGGCCTACAACCTGTTGAAATCATATCTGACAAATAGGACACAAGTAGTCAAAGTAGGAAAACTATTCATAGCCATTTAATTCAACCTCATTAATTAAGTTGCATAGGACCTAGTCTTTAGTATGCATAACAAATTTGGATGACAGCAGCATCACATTCAAATCATATTGAAAAAGTTCAGAAACTATTTTTAAGATACTTATATATCAGAAAGAACAAATCATACCCATATATGGTCACATGCTATGCTAGAAAGGTTCAAATTTACTATTCTTATAGAAAGAAGAAAAACACAAGCAATCATGTTATTGCAAATAATGTTAAATAAAAAAATTGTAAACTTATTAATTATATAAATTTCAAAGTTCCTAAAGTACACCTAAGGACTATCAGCTCTGATTTCTATATGGGAAAGTCAGACAGTATGTCACTCATAAATGTAATAAGTGGTCGTTGTAATCAACTGTTACAAGAAAAAGCTATAACATTAGAACTAGTCAGATTAGAAAACTCGTCTCAGAACTTTAAATGGGTGTCAAGCATAATGTACCGAGGTCCTTCATATGTTTGTTATTTTATTGCTTTTATTTTTGTTGTTGCTTAGTCTGTAAGTCTTAGTGTGAGAAAAGAAAATTGCATTTTCTTTTGTTCCCTGAAGGTGTATGTAGAAAGTTAAATAAATAAAGACATTTCTGAACATTTTTTGATACATATAGTTATCATTCATTTTGTGAATATGTCTATATACTTACAACTTATTGAAAAGTTTAAATCATTATAAATTACATGGAAAATATAATATGTATCCATATTGCAAATTTTCTTTTTATCACTAGCCTAATCTTATAGCGTAGCCAAGAAAAATTGGGAAGCCACCAGATCTGAGCCCCGAAAGTTCGAGTTTTAAGTTTAAATTTATGTAGAATCACTAAAACATCCTACTGCTTGCCCGGGTGCAAGTGAAATGTCAAAATAGTGGCATTTTAATAGCCGACGCGGAGGTCTGTTTACAACGTAACCAAACGTTGCACATTTCAATTACTTACCCAACGCCATCTGTGAATTATTTATTAAATTTTAAAAGGTAGCACGTTCCATTTTAACCACTGAGATTACCTATATGGTTCTTTCCCTTGTTTTTTTTTAAGGCCGGCGACTTGGTGCAACATTTACAGCCAAAAGACTGCGAAAGACGATTAGAATTTGTAGCTTTTTTAATAACTCAGTTTCCATGTGTTTTAGAAAAAATTATGTGGAGCGATGAATCGCGATTTCATAACAATGAAATTGTAAATCGTCACAATAGTCATTATTAATCCACCGCACTAATCCCCATTGGGTCCATGAACTCACTTTTAGATGATCCATGTTTTTTAGAAAAAATTATGTGGAGCGATGAATCGCGATTTCATAATAATGAAATTGTAAATCGTCATAATAGTCATTATTAATCTACCGCACTAACCCACATTAGGTCCATGAAACTCGCTTTTAGATGATCAATGTTTTTTAGAAAAAATTATGTCGAGCGATGAATCGCGATTTCATAATAATGAAATTGTAAATAGTCATAATATTCATTATTAATCTACCGCACTAACCCACACTGGGTCCATGAAACTCACTTTTAGAATATTTGGGGATAAATGTGTGGTGTGGATTAATTGGACCATACTTTTATGAGGGTACCTTGAATGGCCAAAGGTATTTTAGGGAGGAAGACCAATAACTGCTCTGAGAGCGAATATGTTAATATAGGGTTTTGAGATGAGGACTAATGACATTAGTGCAAAATAACTTTCATAAGAGTGTGGCCAAACTTTGTAATTTAAAATGGAGTACATATTTTTTCTAAAAAATCTGATAAGGTAAGGACGAAATTTATATTTACAATTTTTTTCTAATAAAATACGTCTAAATAATTATAATTGATAGTGTTATTTACCCTTAGGTATTACCAAAGAATTTTCTACTTGGTATTACTTAGCGATTTTATTCCTGATAGACTTTGTGGTTAAGAATATTTTAATATAAAAATTTTAAAACGAAAACTTCAACACAAGACGCATGAAAGTAGAAAAAAATATATAGAAGTTAGAGGAATCCGAAACTGATTTTATACAGAAAGACAATACAATCTACGCAACATACGAAGAGGCTCCAACACATATAAATAGGAAGGAACGGGAATCTACAAAAGAGTTATAAATTCTCATATATTCAACGAACATCAAGGTGATATTTCCAATAACTGGCATAAAAAAGCCAGCTCTTAACAGATCGAGAATGATTGAAAAAATGACCGAAAGGTTGGAAAATCACTCCAGTGATAGAAATTCATACCTACTAACCTTACATCAAGGTGTTAAAGATACTAAGTCACCGATAATTTAATTGGATGTATGTTTCATTATACAGCGTCAAACGCTGACCTATAATTTTCAAAGCTATTCGCGAGATTGTCCTGCAATAACTCAGAAATTCCTGCCGTGTTTTGACGGGTCAAAAGCGTTGCTCTCACGAGTCCATTTCTCGCATAAATTTCAGTCGCGCCGGTTTATCAATTACCACAGCGCGACTACAATGGTGTGTTTTACGGAAAATTAATAACAGGGGTTAAGCAGGCTTAAGGCGGTTTTCTAGAAGAAGAACAAGAGACTAATTATGGCAATATTCATATTACTAGTGTAGTGCAACGAAATCATTTGGTGTCGTTTGCAATGCTAATAATTTTTTTCTTCCAAGCCACTATGCATTAATTGCACTCTGTTAAGGTTTGTTTAAAAATTAGAGAAAATAGTTCAAAATCCGTAAAACCGTGAAAGGTCCAATTTACAACTTTGTTTGGGCTATTACATATTTATAGCACGTGTTTTTTTGTTGCAAACAAACATTATTACTCACACACCTGCCTATAATAATTTTTATATTAAAGGGTATATGACTGAAGAAAAATATATAAGCGTTTAGCCATCTTCTGGTATGGTGTAAAACAGTATGTTCGTGAAAGCGGCTGTCGTCTCTGATTTTGTTGCTTGGAATAGAGTTAGTAAAGGTGCTCCGTCTATATAAATGAAAAAATTATTATACTTAACGTCCACAATACTTTTAAACACTAAAACCCAGCAAGTGTTGCAAAAATAGTTGAAATGTGTTCAAAAATAACTGAGATCGGAAAGTCAACAATATACAGAGCATCACGTCACGAACAAAGTCTCCAAATCAAATCTCCATGAGGAAAAATGGGAATAAATGAAATTGACATGACTGATGATACAAATATCGCTCTAAGATGAATTATACATTCATTTTAATTTAAGAAATAAATACTAACCTTGCGTAAAACAATTGCTGAAGTTCCGTTACGAAAAGATGAAAAGTAGAAGATCAGCGCTGGTGAAAAAACTAATTATTTGTTGGTAAAGGCAACATTAACGACCAATAAGGTAATATTAGAGAGACAATGTAAATATCTATTATTTGCAGGAAACTTAAGTATACAGGGATGCAAAATATGACAGGATAAAAAATATAACAAATTCACGCCACGTTTTCATTAAAACGCCTTCTGGTAAAAGAAGCAGGTTAATCACATATATTGGTAGAAAAAATTGGTTTGTGGAAAGCGACTTACTAGCATTACGGTCGAAGAGAAGTGATGATTATCGGGAGGACATGAACATAGATGTTTTCGTGGAAAATTATTGCTCTTCAGTCAGTTATCGTTATGGACAGCACTAGTTACCACTTCAGGAATCTTGAAATACTACCAACTTCGTCTTGCAGAAAAACGATAATATCCGATGACTTTTTTCAAAAGGAATGTGAAGAGGATGAAATTAAAAAGGAGTTACTTGAAATGGTTAATTTAAATAAGCCTCATTGGTGACAGAGTAATTGGTCTTCCCTTATCACTGCACGCAATAGATTTAATTTCCTCACGTCAAAGGTTTTGTGGTAAGGCATAATACTATTTTTAAAATGAATGACGTTGCGTATTTCTCAAGAGGAGTAAATGTGGAGAGCATGTAATTAAGGAAGATGAAAGATTTGCGAACTTGATGGAATGCTATTGGAATGAGATAGCACGATTGGCTACTTACAAAACAAATAGGACTACACAGAAACGACTTTTCACTTCTTTTTAACGCTTAATTAGGTGAAGAATTTCTGCAAAAATAACCCTTTTAAGGGTTAAAATATAGCCGTTGAAGAAATTCAGTTTTTCATCATTCATGTATCCATAATGAATACTTGTTAATAAAATGTTTAGTATTTTATTAATTTAATAACTTACCTATAGACTCACCACTGGCTTATGGATTCCCTTCAGAAATAATAAAAGCCCTTGTGTGTAAACTGCTTTGTGTCCTTAATATCCACCATAGATATTTACTACTATTAATGTCGAACTAAAGTTTCCGTGTAGGGTTTTGACGTCTACCTAGGGCGTCTATTTTAATAAATATTTAAATATTTGGGTTGCAGTTTTTTACATGAACCACTAGGATTTATTGTCAGAACAATTATTACAGCATCGCAAAAATATGACTTTTTTTAATGGATCGGATACATAACAAGTTCGTTACTGGTTCCGCATATATCCAGCTTGATAATATCTATATCTTTAAAACTAACTGTATGAATAACCGTTCCATATCATTAGAAAATGATTTAATGTGTGACATACTTTTCAAAATTTTACTTTTAAAGGTAGAGGTATTAACCCTGGAATATCTGGAATAAGTAGCAGCTTGACTATCCGATAAATGAACCATTACGAAAAAGCTATTATTTTTGACAGCATTGCAATATTTATTTATTGGTTCTGATAAAAAAAACCTAGGCTGTTGATCAAAAACCATGCAATATTTCATTTACTATTTTTCGACATTTCTTAAATCAAATGCTGTCGAGGTATTGACACACATACTAAAGGGAGATCCTATGGCACGCGACGAGCAGTGTGTGCGCGGAGATGTTGATTGACACGGTTCTAGAAGGAAACAGATATCCTGGGAATGAGTTATACAGTGATGCACTTCGCCAGACAAAGGAGTTCTTGAAAAGCGATGTTCTAGGTGTTTCCAGTTGTACGACGAACTGTTGCGCTCTGGCCGTCTGTCGTGACTCTCTGACAGGCGCTGCAAGAGGCGAGATGAGGCGGGCCAAATCCTGGGAACATCTGCCGTGAAAGTATTTGTAAAACAGGGACATCTGGGCCATATGTCTGTGGTGTTTCAGACTATCCAGATTCGTGGTCAACTCCGGGTCGCCGACAAGACACACAGCTCTCTTCTGAATGGAATCCAGCAGCTTTAGGTTGTGTTTTGGTGTGGCACCCCAGATGTGTGAGGAATATTCTAAGCGCGGCCTTATTTGCGCTTTGTAGAGCAAGAGCAACTGATGCGGTGTATACAGTTTTTTGTTGCGAAATAGCGCACCACGCTTCGGGGAGGCTGATTTTGCGGTTTTTGCAACGTGGTCATGCCAGGACATATTGCTGTTGACCGAGACACCCAGCAGTCCGATTGACGAGGATGAAGGAATGGCCGATCATGCCATAATGATGCTAGGACTTGCCGTATTGGCCCTCTTGGTAAACGTGGCTGCTTGAGTCTTTGCTGCATTGAACTGGACCAAATTTCTGTCGTCCGAAGATTGAACTTTCTCCAGGTCTTGATTTATTGCTGTTATCTGTTTATGTCTGCAGTGATAAGTCTTAGTCGCTGGTAAAGGTTTTTCTGATCTAGATTGGGAGACAAGGGTACTTGTCAGGGCATATTGCTGTTGACTGAGACACCCAGCAGTCAGATTGACGAGGATGAAGGAATGGCCCATCATGCCATAATGACGCCAGGGCTCGCCGTCTTTGCTACATTGAACTGGACTAAATTTATTTCGCCTCAAGATTGAACTTTCTCCAGGTATTGATTAATTGCTGTACCCTGCTCATGTCTGCGGTGATAAGTCTCAGTCGCTGGTAAAGGTTTTTCTGATCTATATTGGGAGACAAGGGTGCTGTCATCTGCAAAACTATAAACAGGATTATTCGTCTCAGTCTGCAGGTCACACAAACTACTCTCACCAGTTTGACGTTCCTGCCTGCTAATACAATGCAGCCTCTTTTGTCAAAAACTGTCATTGATCATCTCCTTCGGTGTTCTCCAGCCTGGGGGCACGATGAGATTTGATGGGCCACATCCCGCGGCAACTCGGAATGGCATGGGCATCACTCTCTGCAATGAAACTGCTCTCACCATTTTGACGTTCCTGCCTGCTAATACAATGCAGCCCCTCTTGTCACAAACTGTCATTGATCGTCTCCAGACTTTATACTTCGGTGTTCTCCAGTCTGGGGGAGGACGATGAGATTTGATGGGCCACATCCCGTGGCAACTCGGAATGGCGGGAGCGTCACTCCCCTTAATAAAACTGCTCTCACCAGTTTGACGTTCCTGCCTGCTAACACAATGTAGTCCGTCTTGTCACAAACTGTCATTGATCAGCTCCAGACTTTATATTTCGGTGTTCTCCAGCCTGGGGATGGTCGGTGATATTTGATGGGCCACATCCCGCGGGAACTCGAAATGACGGGGGCGTCACTACCAGCAATCAAATTGCTCTCACCAGATTGACGTCCCTTCCTGCTAATACAATGCAGCACCTCTTGTCACAAACTGTTATTGATCAGCTCCAAACTTTGTACTTCGGTGTTCTCCAGCCTGAGGGAGGACGATGAAATTTGATGGGACACATCCCGTGGCATCTCGGAATGGCGGGGGCGTCACTCCCCGTAATCAAACTGCTCTCACCAGTTTGACGTTCCTGTCTGTTAATACAATGCAGCCCCTCTTGCCACAATCTGTCATTGATCAGCTCCAAACTTTGTTCTTCGGTGTTCTCCAGCGTGAGGGAGGACGATGAGATTTGATAGACCACATCCCGTAGCAACTTGGAATGGCGGGGGCGTCACTCCCCGTAATCAAACTGCCCTCACCAGTTTGACGTTCCTGCCTTATATATCCAATAGTAAATCGGATGATAACGCAGAATTTATATATTTCCTTTGAGAAATTGAAAGTTCTCTTTTCTACATACTAATAAACTACTACCTAATAAAAAAATATCATAACCGAATATTTCCAATGCCGTACTACTGATTTATTGGCGCCATTGGTGAACTTACTGACTTTCTGGTTATACAAAATTTTTTAATATTTAGTACGTTATTCATAGTTGCTATTGAATTAAATTTTTACTAATTCCCTATATATCAGGTTATAAATTTTATGCTAAAAAGTTGTAAGGGAAGAAATTATAATTGACATTAAATTTAATACTTTCTTCAGTGGGAAGGAATAGTTATATTAATTATTATTCCGAATGGCAATCCACTCAGATACTTACCTCAAATTTCCAATAGAACCACTTCGAAATTACTAATTGTAACCTAGCTGAGGTCATGATAAAATCAACTAAATGAGTGATGATCCAATCAATTTCCACTAACAGGTTCCAGCGACTAGTTTTCTGGTCAGTGGTAGTCATTTATTGATAGGATTGGATCTAGTTCCAGTGAATTAAACTGCTGATCCAAACTAATAAATGCTACTTGCAGTAATTATATTATAAACGTATTCCGTTTATCTGAATGACATTTTTCGAATGAATTTCCCATTCAATTTCTTGCTGCGCAATCTATTGAATGCACGGCTTTTTTAATTCTAAGCATTTCATGCTCTGTTACTTTATACCATCTTATTTTTAATTTCATAGTCGGTTATTTTACGCTCCTGTTTTAATCTTCTTGACGTCTTGTTTAATTAGCTCATATTTTTTCATGCATTATATTGTAGTTAAATTTGGTTTGGTCTTATGTTCGAACTCCAAATGGAACCTGCTAATTGGCCCAATCTAGTCATATAGCATTTTATGGTCCTTTTTCATATTGTTCACTATCCTTCCATTTTTTGGTTGCATTGCAACTTTATCCCAATGACATAAATCCAGTTGTTAAGCTATTTTATTTCATCTCGTCTTCGAGAATCCTGTTGGTCCAATATAACATTTTGTTTAAGCTCTTTGTTATTTTATTTATCTCTGCATTTGGCGAAGTCTCATGAAAATATAACGTTAGTTTGCTCTTCTATTTCCGTATATGTTCGTTGAAATTGAACTTGGTTTTGACTATAAGGAGGTTAAGGGCAACGAAATGGAATATAATCTGTGCAAATAAAGTGGAAAGGTCCAGAATTTGTGCAAACATATGGAAATTAGTAAACGTAGGGGTTGTTAGCTGCATGGACTTTTCTAAGACATTTTTCAAATTGAGGTTGTATAGAGTTTTTAGGAGTATATCATTGTTTAAGGAAAAAGGATACCATATAAATCTTACTGAGAAAAAGCTTAACACTTTCTCATAGTTGTGGTCTAGGGCGCGTTTTTGTAGCCACTAAGGATAGATAGCGCCTCAGTTTTCGTCAGTATTCGTTTTTTTGTGTACCTTATCGCTCTCATAATTTAAATGTGTTTAAACTTAAAATTAAGAGTTAATATCATAAGAATATCATAGTTTAAAGACAAAACAACTAAATACTTTTTGGTAAATCAAGAATAAAATTCAATGCTATAGACCCTGAATTATTTTCTTATTATTTGTTTTTAATTTTCCTTTTCCTAGTGCAATAATCTGTCTATTAGCATTGGCAGTAGATGTTATGTAGGATAAATTCCGCAAACTTTTAAGCGACATTAATTTTCGGAATTGCTAGAAAATGTCATTGCCTAAAAATTAAAAAAATTGAATATGAACTAGAACAGATTTACAGAACGAAGTTCAAGTGATGCATTTAAAATTTAGCAACCGTACAAACCTTGCTGCAAGAACTTTTAAAGATGCATTCAAAATGAGTGTGACAATGGACGAGGGACGAATTTAAAAATATATTTCTGAGCCTCAAGAAAGAACGAGATGAAAAATTCCTAGGAGACTCTGAAATCAGTCAGGATGCTCTTCTTCTTCAACTTTTTTTCATTCAATCAAGGATTCGACCCTTCTTTACCACTACATGGGGAAAGTTATACCTTACAAACAAATGCAGAAGTATACTTCGCTGGACAACTTTTGAAAAATACTTTGCAAATGTATAGTTGCGGCTTATGCAGAACGTTTTAACAAGGAGATCTCAATACTGGCATTGATCACAATGAATTGAAAAGGCACCATCACCTACCTTAAAACTATCTACGGAAATCAGTATTTTTTATGGCAGTGACACACACACACACTAAAGCGAGTTCCTATGATACTCGCCGAGCGGTATGTGTGCGAGGATGTTGATTGACACGGTTCTTGAATATCTGTAAGTTGTAATTTGGGAGAAACATAAGTCCTGGGAGTGAGTTCACAGCGATAAAGTGAGCCAGACAAAGGAGTAAAGCGTTGTTCTAGTTGTTTCCAGTTGTTTGTTGTTGTTTGTTGTTTCCAGTTGTACAGGCAACAGGTGCACTCTTTTCGTCTGTCGTGACTGTCTGGCAGGCGTTACGGTGGGCCAAATCCTGGGAAAATCTGCCTTGAAAATATCTGTAAAATAAGGATATCTCGTTCACATGTCTGCGGTGCTCCAGACTATCCAGATCCCGGGTAAACACCGGGTGGTCGACAAGACGCCCAGCTTTCTTTTGAATGGAATCCAGCAGTTTAGGTGCGTCACACCAGATGTGTGAGCAATACTCTAAGCACTGTCTTATTTGCGCTTTGTTGAGCAAGAACAACTGGTTATTTGAAATAAACTGCTGGCCATTTGCTTTCGAGCAAGGAAAATTTCGCCTAAATTTAAAACTAAATATTTTCTTAACCAGACATGATATCGACCTACGGTTTTTAATGATTAATAGACATATCCCTTAGGAAAAGCTTTCCGATATTGGATTTTTTAAAACTTTCATAAAATATTATATACAGGGTGTGAAAGAAGACGGTGATTTTTGCTCCAATTTCAATCTCATGTAACTTTCACAAGATATTTTTTTAATTTTGTCGCTCTACGTCAATTGAATCACTGGTCCATAGGAAAGAAAGTAGTTTGTCAAATTTTTGTTATTTGCTATATTTTGAGAGATATTGATTTTTTTGTAAAACCTTGATTTTTTCAACTTTTTGGTAGCTAGACCCCACTGTGCGTTATATCGTGTAAATCTTATAAGTGATTATCATTTTACCTTACGAAAAGCTTTTTTATGTTCAGTAAAAAAAATTGTACCTAAATGTTGTGATGTGCAGTGGCGTACTTATAAATCACTTATACTGTGGTTTATTAGTATCTCACAATTTTTCCCGACTGTTTTGTATTGGAAAGTACTCGCCTCTAGATTAAGCAAGTTTTATCCTTATTTTTTATTTTTTAATATTGCACTGTATCTACATGTATATTTTACAGTGTGCCTAAAAAATTAAAAAAAAAATATAATTTTTTAAATTTAATTTTTGGAAAAATTTTATTTATTTATTTCTAATACAGCATTAATCCTAAAATTAAACTTGTTTTGAATACTTTTCAAATTAAATATCACTAGTTTAATGTGTTTGATTTGGGAGCGAGTACTTTCCAATACAAAACAATCGTGAAAAATTGTGAGCTACTCATAAACCATAGACATATAGTGATCATAAAAGTACGCCACTGTACATCACAACATTTAGGTACATTTTTTACTGAACCTAAACAAGCTTCTCGTAAGGTATAATAATCACTTACAAAATTTGCACGATACAACGCACAGTGTGGTCTAAATAACAAAAAGTTAAAAAACCAAGGTTTTACAAAAAAATCTGTATCTCTTAAAATATAGCAGATATCAAAAACTTTACAGACTACTTTCTTTGCTATGGACCAGTGATTCAATTGATGTACAGTGACAAAATTTAAAAAAATTATTATGAAAGTTACATGCTATTGAAATTGGAGCAAAAATCAACGCCTTCTTTGACACCCTGTATATAAAAAATTTTGACAGTTTAAAAAAATCCAATGTTAGAAATTTTCTCTTAAGGGACAGATCTATTAACCACTAAAAACCAGAGATCGATATCTTGTCTGGTTAAGAACATATTTAGTTTTAAATTTAGACGAAACTTTTGTTGCTCGAAAGCAAATGGCCAGCAGTTTATATAAAAAATACTGGACGAAACGTGGTGTTGGTAAATTTAGAAGCAGAATAATCATGAAAAAGTGAAAAAGTTACAAGTCCTTTTGCCAGACTGGTTTATCCAGAATTAATGTGCGAAACACAGAGAGTTTATGTTACAATTATTAATAAAAGCATTGATATTTAAAGTTGTACATTCTACTAAGTGTTTAAGCAGAAAACATCGAAAACTGCAAACAAACTAACAAAGATATAAGTAGTAAATGGAATTGTTTATTCAACCTAATAGCATTGCTTTATATTAATATGAATAGGTACATAGTCATTTATTGCATATTTTGTAGTCAATCAAATGCTGCTATTTTAATTTCATAAAACTAAAAATAAAAATAAGAGTTCAAGCACTTTGTTTTTGCTATTATTGCCGACTATTTCTAATGTAGATTTATTTTACTTTTTGTTTAACGTTTCAAATAAATTCCTGGTTACTACTTAACTATGTTTTACTATTTGGTGTAACTAAATTTTTTAATAATTATAAATCATATAAATTATTTATATGGTTTATTTAATCTACTATCGATTTTGCAAAAATGTCTAATTGATTGGTTGTAAGGTCATAATCAATAGTTGTATTTTGCCTTAAATTTCTCAACACACTTTGCAAAAATTTAACAACACAATGTTGTATCTTAATATACTATTTTACAGCCTTATCATTTCCAAACATATATTTTCTTGTTTCGTATCTTTATTCTAAGGAGAAACTGAAATTCTTTTATAAAATGCAACTTTTGGTGCTACCCTGTATATCACCAAATCCCTTATTGGAACATTATGCAAAATCAATATCAGAACATCAAAAGAGTGCATATACAACTTAAACGAAAAAAAAAATTCAAATCGATGCTTATCAAATTTACTCTCCACGCGTCGCGAAATTCAAGCGATATGATTTCCGATCCGATAATACGCAAAAATAAGCCATTCACGGCAATATTCAGAATCATATTTCAAACATAAAGTGAACTTAAACAATATTCACTGTACCTACATTTTTAAGTACCTATGATGATAAGTCCATATCGAATTTCATTTCAATTGAGAAAGTAGGTACCTTAAGAAAATACTAGCAGGATTTATTGTAGTTAGAATATATCATAAAAAATATATTTTCGCTGAGCACTTCTTTACAAAAAGAGCAGAACTCAGAAGGATTTGAACGTTGTTTAATTATCATTTCAAAAAACAGTAACACAGATAGAAGAGTGACTGTTAATTTTCTACTGCGATAGGAAGTCATGTTCATCATATCGAATGTTTGTTTGCGTAATATCGATATCGTGACTCATCTCTAAAAAAAACACAGAAGGTGTTTTACTTACTTTACGCACTCTCTAAGGTTCGTAAAGTTAGCCTTTTTAATGTGCAGTGCGTAAAATAAGTTATTTTACGCACTAGTGCGTAAAGTAAATCTGTCATATTTTTGACATTTAGGGCAGTGCATATAATAATATATTTTACGCACTAGTGCCTAAAGTAATTTAATAATATTTCTGTTTTTTCATATATTTTTCGGTAGTAGAAAAAATTTCGTATGCTACTCATGTGAAAGTACCCTTTTTTGATTCATGGTATTGATATTCCCATTCATAAAAAAGGGTCACTTTACATACTTGTTGCATAAATACCCATTTCAGTACGTGAGCATTCCGTTATGCGCTAGCTGCCAGTATATAAGGTTTACTTGATTTATTATTCCGTTTGAACCTCCTTGTCCCACTGATTGGTTAACTTACTATTTTTCTTTTCCTTATACAATGAGTATATTATTTCTCTAGACCACTGTTTAGCCTTATCAAGTAACAAAATAAATAAATTCAATGCAATGCACAGCCTTAACAACTAGGATTGGTTGAACCTATAGTTCTCTCGTTGTTAAGATGGGTGCAGTCATTTTGCAATAGATACCTGACCTGGGTATGATGTTACTGCAGGTGTCTAAACCATTCTAGTCTGTCATAAAATAGTTCTAGTTAATAAGTTCACTAAATGGGAATTTACAATTATGTTGATATTATTTTAACCCTGCCTAGTTAACCTTACTTCTGTAATACATCCAATTCGGGGAATTAAAATTTTTAAGATTTACTGAAGTTATAGAAGACACCACTAGATCATATATACCTTTAACGCCCTAAGCTTTTCCATAAAAAAAAGCCAGGCAGTTTCAATAAAGCCAGAGAGCTTAGAGTTGTAATGTTAACCTTAGGTAATTTTATATTAACTTTGAAATGGTGGCGATATTAAAATGCGATAATTAACTAGATAATTTATATTCAGTAGTATAACGGTTGTTTGACTATACTCAAACAAAAAAACGGATATTTTCACTCTGCTCAATTTTACAACATACTTAAAAAAATTTTAAATTATTTAGGAATATGTACATTAATATAATCTAATGTAACACAAATAAAAATACTAGTTTTATCAAATTTAACTATGTGATTTGTTTCCAGAGATTTTATATAAAAATGTTATTAACATTGAAAATGTTTCTGTTTTCCTAGTAGGTATAGGGCCTCAAATCGTGAAAAAGTGCATGTTATATTTGCCACATTCATGACGTCATCATACGCGTGAGAGATCGTGTAATTTTGTTTCTATTTTAAACGTAAATGTGGTTATAACGTATCAGAATTGGTTCAAATGACTAAAATAAATTATAACGAACTGAAACTAACCGAAATTTGAACGACTAAACCAAAACTAACCAAAAGCACCAAAACGGGCTAAAACATATAGAAACAGGTTACAAAAATTAAAGTAAGTTAACCAAAACTAACCAAAAATATTAAATTTGATTATAACGTATCGGAACCGGTTCAAATAACTAAAATAATTGGAACTAACTACAGTACAGAAAATCGACTGAGTGGCTAACCAATAGCAATTAAAAGCATCAAAACGGACTAAAATAGATTAAATTTTGGTGATTAACCAAAAACACTAAAATTGGTTATAACGTATAGGAACTGGTTCAAATGACTATAATAAATAAAACTAACCCAAACTAACCCAAACTAACTGAAATTATTAAGGTTTATTGAACGACTTGCCAAAAGTTACGAAAAGCACCAAAACGGGCTAAAACATATCGGAACAGAATACAACTATTATGGTAAGTTAAATCGATCTTAAATTAACCGAATTTTGGTGACTTACTAAAATTAACCAAAAGCATTAAAATTCGTTATAACGTACCGGAACCGTTTCAAATGACTAAAATAAATTAAAAGTAACTAACACTAATCGAAAGCGGATTGAATGACTAACCAAAACTAATCACAAGTAACCAAAAGCACCGAAATGGGCTAAAACGTATCGGAGTAGATTGCAAAAATTAAAGAAATTTAAAGCTAACCAAAACGAACCGAATTTTGGCGACTAACCAAAACTATCCAAAAAGATTATATTTGATTATACCGTATGTTGGTTCAGAGACTAATATAAATTGGAACTAACTGAAACTAACAGACAAATTATTAAACGACTAACCAAAAGTCACTAAATCCAAACGCAGCAAAACAGTCTAAAACGAATCGGAACAAGTTAAAAATATTACAGTAACTTAGGGCTAATTATATATGAATAGATTTTTCTATCCAAAAGGGGAAGGTAATTTTTTAGGTCATATCTGCACCTTTTTTATTTATTTATTTTTTATTATGATAATGTTTAATATTAATGTTATAAAATGTTATAAATGCATTTCTTTAATCATATGTAGATATAATTATCATCAAACAAAGTTTATTCAAATTACTTCAAATCCTAACTATTTTATTTTGCTGTCTTATATAATAAAAATGAATAGAAATGTTTTTAATGTAAAAATAAAAATAAAGGAGTTTTTAAAGTATACTTTTAATAGATAAGTGTAAAACTTGTACTTGCCGCAACAACAATCAATGTTTCTCTTGTTAAATATGGAAAATTATGCAGAACTAGTTTTCATCACGTATGTTGCAAATGTGCAAGTACATGGAAAACAGGGACTTATGTAGAAAAATTCAATTTTTTTTTTAAATAAATTAGTCGAATAAATTTTCATGTGATACAGTAAGTTCCAAACCGAAAAATAAATTATAATAACTTTTGTTAAACTGTATCTTTATACGGTTTATACATATTTCTCTTTTTCTCGTAACATCTTTTACATCGTTTCGTTAATAAACTATTTATATTTTAGAAATAGTTTTTATATAAAATTTAAAACCCGTTCTGCTTTCATTATTTTTCATTTCTACAACTATTTAGTAGATAAAAAACTCTTTGGTTTTTAAATTAACTGCTAAGATTAACTGAGCTTTGCACGAAGTAGCTTAATTTTTAGGTCCTTTATTATTTCTCAAACAAAAGCTTTGGAAAGTAATTTCGGCCGAAATACAGTAAATGTATTTTTTCTACAGCCGCGCGCAAAATAATTAATTACTAAATCGAAATTAAATCGCAAAATCGACGAATGCCGTGGATCCTTATTTTGCGCTCTAGCCAGCGAATATTAACTACGACAAGAAGTTTCACTCAATGGCAAGAGAGCACTACAAAAGAATCGTCGTTTATTTTCTTCGTTGCCTGGTAACGATCGGCGAACTACAATCGACGACACGTTTCGATCTGTATGGATCTCGTCAGGTCGATGCAGCCATATGACAGAGATGATGGAAATTGCTTTGCCTGCGTCTTATGAACCGTACTTGACGGGACGCAGCGGTAAGATGTTGGTCGTAGAAATTGCACCTGGTTCGAGGCAGGAGGCGTTCCATAATTTTTGGAGACCGTAGTAGTGAACTGACCTCGCATCTGGTAAATAATGCCAGCTAAAACCACGAACTTTCTTTTTTGTATTTTTAAAATGTGACGGACGTGAATTTGACAGATTGGTATTTTCAAATGTCATTTAAATTAGCATTAACGCAACGCATTATTAAATTTGAATTTTAAAAGCTATATCTGTTGTAAAGTCATCGGTACGGGTGGGCAAGAAATTGAATAATCGATTAAACGCTTAATACTTTAGCAAATAACTGAATAATCGAAATAATCGATTATCGATATTTTCTGAAATATTAATCGATAAGTCGATTAATCGGTAATTTCTTAAAAGTGAATCGAATAATCGATTATTGTCGCCCAACCCTAATCCCATAATATTGTAGTAAGTGAAACTGAAGCTGAAATTTACGGTAGAATCATTATTGCTGATGCAAGACTGATGTTATTATAAAAAGAGATAATAAATACTTTGGCTGAATCAGCAGATAAACATTTGTAATTTAGATTTAATTTGTAAATATGGCTTTAATATTACCTTGAGATAGTCAGAATATAAGCAAGTGTTTTTGAACAACAGCTGCACTGATGCTTCTATATTTTTAACTAGTTTCGTCCCTATTAGATTAATTTTTAGAAATAGCGATAACTCTAAAATGCATGTATGGCAAAATTGCAGGCTCTCATCAACGCGTTTCTGTCATCCGCTTAACATTCATTTTGCTCGTGAGACTCTTGAATTAACCGTTGCAAAAACAAAATTTGGATCATCGAATTAAAAATTAAAAACCCTTTTTTTACAACGAAGGAGCCCTTAATTTTCAAAATAATTTTTTAAACCGATTTAAGAACATACAAATGATTTTTATACATGATTTTTATCGTTAGTGGTAATTGATACTCCCTATATATAAACATAGGTGATGAGCAAAAAATTCAACAATTATTTGTCTAGAACACGATATATTAAACGTGTAATACTTAATAACTTTTATGTCTTATTTCTGGTAAACCTTATTATGGCCAGCTTTTCGAGCAATTCGACCAGTGTGCGCCGGGTCCAAAGGTCACATGCCAGTATCATGCTAGTTTTCGCGCGGGGAAGGAGACATACCGTTGACGTGCCGCCGCGGAGAGTGAATCTTCTTATCGTAGTTAATATTCGCTGCTCTAGCGCGAACATGAAAAAGAAAATTCTCACTTCTTCCGTCGAGTGTGCTATGAATGGTCATGGAAAAATAAATGACAGTCATGCGTTTGTTACAGTTTGTTGCTGGCACTCCTGTTCTAAATATGCCCGAAGACCGAAAATAATTATGTTAAAACTGACAGTCATTTGTAAACTTCAGAATAAGATAGAGAAAATGTGCATTTAATTTTAAAAAATGCGGCTGTAGAAAAAGTTGTGTGTGTTTTTCGAGCGCAAAGTAAGATTGCCGTTTTCGAAACATTCTTTCTCAAGTGGCAATCCGTTACTTTGCACTTTAAATACACAAATAACTATTTTCTACAGCCGGGCGCAAAATAACTAATTACTAAATTGAAATGAAATCGCAAAATCGATGAATGCCGCGGATTATTTTGGACTCTAGCGCCAACATGGAAAAGAAAATTCTCACTTTTTCCGTCGAGTATGCCATGAATAGTCATGGCCATCGAAAATAAGTAAATTACAATTATGCGTTTATTACGGTTGTTGCTGGCATTTCTGTTCTAGATATGCCCTAATTATACGTCAAAATTGACAGTCATTTGCAAATTTCACAATAAGTGTAGAGGAAAATGTGATTTAAAATTGAAAAATGGGGCTATAGAAAAAGTGCTGCAGACGTTAAACGCTTTTCTCCATAATATAAAAATACTGCTAAATGTAAAATCTTTAATTTACTGAAAATTAAATTACTAAAAATGTTATCTATAAGATACCATGTGAATACAACTAATTTTATATAGGTGACACCTGTACACCATTATCGAAACGTATAAAACAACACCAAACTTATATTAAAAATACACAATTCCACAAATGACATTTTTGTCAACATGCAATTGATAACAATCTCAGAATACAATAGAATGCTTCAAGTATTTTAGCAGAGGAACCATCATCCAAAAGGCGTAAAATTAAAGAAAGTGCTTTATTTTGATTGAATAAAGATTAATGTGTTGCTTCAACTTCTGTTAGTTTTAATAGCATCTGGTTTCTTTTGCAAAAAACTGAAATTGATAAGGGACATATATTTTAACAAAAATCATAAATTTTTTTCTAAACGGATAACACCAAATTTTAGATATATAACACGTCGCAAACGAATCAATTATTTACCTAATAACACCTTAATATCACAATAACCTACAAGACCAGTAATCAGTAATTATACGATATGACATTATTATTGTCGTCTTGTCAAAGTCAATTCAAACCTTTACAATTTTGCACTAGTTTTCACTGTTACTTGCAATTACTAACCATATTTATTTTTAGATTTATTCGTTCTTGACAACGGGGCTGATTTGTGCCTCGAAACGTCGATTGTTTTCCAGTTTCTTTTAGGTTTTTCAGCTTTGTTAGGGTCACTAAACCAGCACTTGTGCTGTTTACACCCTGGAGCCTCCAAACAATTGTATATGCAGGTGGAGAACAAGGCAAACATTTGTAAGATAAACAAGAACTGCAACTTGAACAAATTTTACCAGCAGCACCAACACATTCATATTCACAGGCAACAGAATCAGCAGCAACAGTACAAATTCTAGTTCCATAGCTGCTTCAGCATTGCATAATTTTCTTATGATAATTGCGAAGTCAATGAGTGATATTATGTAATAGTGAAATGTAATATATTTGTAATTTTGCTGTAAAAAATAGATTGCTTACCATACACAGACGCAGAGTTTATGTTTTGCTGATATCGATCCCTGAATGTAGTATCTTTTTTTTTTTCGCTATTACAAGTTCAAGTCATTCGTAAAACTTGTACTTTCACAATACCGAAAAAATTTCATGCCGTCATTTATTAGTTATATATTATAATGTAACATATTCGCCATCAATATTTCTTTTTTTAGAATTTCATACACCCAAAATCTGTATGCTTTTTTCTTTTTAAACAAGCTTCTTCATCTAGTGCAATAGCAGCTATAATTAGGTTTTCATCAAACCACATTTTAACAATGTTGTATACAACACCCACTATTTTGATAAGAAACTGAACACTGACGGAAACATGTAAACAGACTAGAATTTAACTGAACATATGCAATGGTTAGAACGGAAAGAGAATGTATAGTGAAAATCAACCATGCCTCACAAATTATTGAATGTAGCACTGAAGTCAAACTTCAGCAATTATTACCCCATACAGCTGCAACCCGATTTTCTTATTAAAGTTAAAAAGGTGAAGATTTTAATTAAAACAAACCTAACATCGGAGAGTCGTGCTTACAATACCCGTCTCCAGGAGTGGAGTTCGTGAGCGCCACCAGTTCTACCAGCTAAACTGGAAAAGCTCCGCTGGTGTCGTACGGGGTTGTTGGGCATGTTTTATTAATTAAGAAAACACAATCTTAATTTAAGGTTCGATCTATTGGCTTCTAGGTTTTTTTGTCTTTTCAATTTAAAACAGCAACAGTCTTACAGTGAAATTTAAAAGCAAAGGAATGACCACAAGAAAACTATTAAGTAATTAATAATGGTGGTACAATGTGATGATTGTACTAAGACCAATTCTGTTGTTAACTCGGTACTGTATACCTTACACCTAAAAAGTGTAGCACTACTAACTGAAGTGATCCCTTTGGTTTACTTAAGATTAATACATATAGGTAAATCGAAATGCATGAACTAGTGGCTGCACCATATATAAATGCAGTAGGTAATAATAATATAATCAATTAATAGCAAAGCCACAACAATTACATCAATCGGCCGAAAAAAAAATTAATTAATAAAATTAATGAAAGCTACCTTAGAGCTGGGCCAACAATGCTAGATTCATATTAAAATAATTCTAACGATTACATCAATAGCCCGAAAACAAACGATTTAATAAAATTATTAAAGGTATTTTAAACCTCGATCAACAATGCTAATAAAAATAAAATAATCGGAACAATGCGATATCCCGTTAGATCCGAATGTCTGCTGCTGGAAATGCTGCAAGCTCAGCAGTTGAGGTGAAAGTCACCTGCTCGAGTGTGAGAGTCATCCGCCCAAAAATTTGATCGTGAACCGAAGATAGAGTGGAACCCGGTAGTGAAACCCGGTTGTGAAACCTTGTAATGGCTGCTGGCCCCGGCAGTAAAACCGTGCAATTAGAGCCGGTAGGAAAACTTGCAATAGTACCTGGTAGCCCGGTAGTAAAACCCTGTAGTAACCCATACTAATTAGACCAAGCGCCTTACTTCAATGAGTAAATTATAGCCCTCCCCGCGTATACAGGGTGTCCGGAAATAGCTAAATTACATCGGGTGATTCTACATAAAAAAACATGAATATTTTTTCATGTGAACATGAGTCCGAAAATGCATAGTTTCCAAGATACAGGGTGTCTAACTTTTTATAAAAAATCAGTTTTTTGCTAATATCATAAATATGATTTTACTGATTTTATTGAAATTTGGCAGGGTTATCTGTAGTAATAAGGGGCTCATTTAGCCTTAGCTAGATTAAAAATATAGTCCAGTGGCGTCTCGGATGGCATCATATCGAATATTATTGACAAAAAAAGTGTGCGCCACTGAATTTTTCAAACACTTTATATTTTTTTCGTATTAAGCAACTAAAAATACAATATTTTTGATTCTCGAGTTGTTTTCGTATCTTGCGTCGATTTCGATTAAAAAAGTAAAAACCGGTTTATTACATTTCCAAACTTTTTTGATAAAATCGATATTTCTATTTATATCTTAAATATGCTTTCACCGATTTTGTTGAAATTTAATAGGGTTATCTGTAGTAACAGGCGGCTCATTTAGCGTTTATTAGATTAAAAATATAATGTCCAGTGGCGTCCCTGGAGGCATCATACCGAATATTATTGACAAAGGAATGTGCGCCACTGACTCTTTTAAACATTTTATATCTTTTTGGTATTAAGCAACTAAAAATACAACATTTTTGTTTCCTAAATTGTTTTCGTATCTTGCTTCATTTTTGAGAAAAAAATAAAACCAGTTTATTACAGCGTTTGATGTAGAATGTGGTGCGCTAAAGAAATGTAATAAACTGGTTTTTATTTTTTTTTTCTCGAAAACGAAGTGAGATACGAAAATAATTCAAGAACAAAATTGTTATATTTTTAGCTGCTTAATACGAAAAGAATATAAAATGTTTAAAAGAGTCAGTGGCGCACATTTCTTTGTCAATAATATTCCGTATGAATGATACCTCCGGGACGCCACTGGACATTAGATGTTTAATCTAATTAAGGCTAAATGAGTCGCCTATTACTACATATAACACTATTAAAATTCAACAAAATCAGTAAAAGCATATTTAAGATATAAATAAAAATATCGATTTTATCAAAAAAGTGAAAATGTAATAAACTGGTTTTTACTTTTTTTTATCGAAAACGAAGCAAGATACGAAAACAACTCGAGAATCAAAAATATTGTATTTTTAGTTGCTTGACACGAAAAAAATATAAAGTGTTTGAAAAAGTCAGCGGCGCACACTTTTTTATCAATAATATGCGGTATGATGCCCTCCGGGACGCCACTGGACTTTATATTTTTAATCTAATTAAGGCTAAATGAGCCCCTTATTACTACAGATAACCCTGCCAAATTTCAACAAAATCAGTAAAATCATATTTAAGATATTAACAAAAACTGCTTTTTATAAAAAATTTGACACCCTGTATCTTGGAAACTATGCATTTTCGGACTCATATTCATATGAAAAAATGTTCATGTTTTCATATGTAGAATCGCCATCTGTAATTTGGCGATGCTATTTCTGGACACCCTGTATATTTTTATATAAAACAAATCACCCCAAAAATTATGAGATGATTTTCAGCAAACATCAGCAAATAAAAGAAGTACAAAAGGTGCAAATAACTTCAATATAAAAAGAAATACGTATGGACCACCCATAAATAATATAAAATCTCCCCATATGATTAAAACTAAAGTCACATTAAAAAAAGTTCAGATATGATAAAAGGAAAAAGGAAAAATATCTTGTAGAATGCAATTCAACTGGTAGTCGATGTAACACACAGATAAGAGTAAATAAATCATTAAATTAGACAAAAAAACATTAGTAATATTCACCCCACTTGAGTTGGAGGGTTGCCTGAAGGATTAACTGCCTCGGTTTTTTGAGATGAGCTCGGAAAGCCTCTAGTGTTCTTTAAATCCCGATAAACCGGTCGTATCAAAATACAAACTAGGAACTCAATTTAATATCGCTAGAAGGGTAGTATAAAATGCAATACTAAAAGGCTATAATATAATCACCTATACTAGACTTCAGAAAAACACTCCCTCTATTTCCGGTAGGTACTTCTAGAAGAACGAGATCATCGGTTTCAGTCGATTTGCCTTTTTCCACTTCGACGGAATTAGAAGGAAAAAAATGGCAGGGCCGAGAAATGCAGAAATAATCGATACGAGGAATACTTCTAAGATAATAAACTGCTTAGTTCTCGTTTATTATTTTGGTAAACCGACTGCGGAAGCCACAAATAATGAGCTAAAATAAAATTTTTCAATAAATAATAGGAAATATTCCTAAACGGAATAATAAACCTTTAAAAATCCCAATCGACTGCAACAATTAAGGGAAAAGAGCCCATTACTAATATTCAAAGCTACCAATCGAGTACTACAAAACTTGCAATATGCCACTCGAAAAAGTAAAAATCCCAAATATCAAACTCCCCAACTGTTGGTAAGTAGATGGAACTACAATATAACCTCTAATTCCACTGAAGCATAAGAAAGGAAAACAAACATTGACGATTGAATGAAAATATAAGAAAAATATAGGAAAAACCACGAGGAAAATATTTGAGGGATACGTCCTAAATACCTAAAGCACTATGAGAAGAAACAATAATACATAATCTATGCAGAGATCAACAAGTCTTAGAAGAAAATAAACAACAGGTACTAGTTTTTACTATTGAAGAGCAAGAAAAATCTAATAACTAACAATTATTCTCGAATTAACAGGGAAACAAGAAAGCAGCAGCAGTATCTCAAAGCAAATCAGTGCCCCCACAAATTAAAGCCATATAAGCCCGAGATTAGAAGTGAAATAATAAAATCGAAAGTATCATATGAATTTGATGAATATAACGAGGTAGGTTATTAACTCAGTTCCTTCAAATACAGAACTGCCAGTAAATATGATTATTGTAATATAAATAAGCAAATTTAAACTAATAACATAATATCATATCTGTTTGATGAAACCTAAGCGAGCCACAGATTATCCACTAACATAAAGAAAATCACAAAGTGCTGGAGAACAACATAAGAAAAAGGATGATTCAGAGTAGTAGAGAACAGTGTTATAAGAGCTAATACGTATTATGTAAAATTAATTTAAATTAATAAATGCTGCAAAGGGAAGTCCATTAAGTTTATTGAGAATAAATCAAATAAATGAATTTATAATTAATTAACCGGAGAGGATAATACTCAATAATTCTTACCACAAAATATAGAATTTTTTGTTGCTAAATGCAGCATATAAAATAAAATTACAAATCTTTTATAGTGGCAAGATCAGATGTTACATAGCTTGGGCGCATAGTACAAACTCAAGAAGTTATTGACATCCCGATTGGTAAAGAATTGCAATACTCAAAGCTTATTTTGCAAATGTGAACGTGGTGGAAGTCTCAGTCAAAATGAATAGAAACAGACATATGAAGGAGAAATCATTTCTGTTTCCAGCATATTTTTTACATCGGTCGTTTCTTTGCAGTTAGTTTACACAATTGTCAAACTTGGTGAAGACATAGTTATATGGAAGAGTCCTAAAACAGCATCTTAACGATTTTGTTGACCGCTTCGAATCAAATTTCTTCAAGAAACTTGAATCGATAGAAGTTGTGAAATAAGACATGTAAAGACCAGATAAATCAAGTTTTGTCTTTCGAAAGAACTTTTAAAGAGAAAAGTGTTAAAATGTATGTTATGAATCCAACAATAATCGATGGGAAAGTATGTAGTGTCATCACTGGAACAAAGTTATGGCAGGGTTGTTATTTATGTGGAGCGACTGGTAAAGAGTTTATTGACATACATACAATTTTTAAAATGCTTGTAAGAAAATCTTAATCTTAATAAATTTGCACTATCCACTCTACATGCATGGATCAAATTCTTCGAAGGTGTCTTTCATTTATCTCGCAAATTGTTTATTATAAAATGGCAAGCACGAAGTGCCGAAGAGAAAAAACTGTAGATGAGCGAAAAAAGAGTTCTAACGTGAATTTCGCTTGCAATTGAGGCTTGTACACTCAGGTCAAAGCTTGGCTTTGGAAGTTACAATAACGGCAATAATACTACTCCACTCTACGAGTTAATAAACGTTTCCATGTCATCTTACAGGTAGTCTCGGGTACTAAAACAGAAATTTATTCACAATGCCGAAATAGAATTTTTGTAAATGTTAGCATCATCAGGAGATAAATAATTTTGGGTTTTAATTATCTTCTGATGATGCTAACCTGGTTAGCGGAACACGCATCAAGTACACAAAATTCTATTTTGGTAGTGTGGATAAAACTGTGTTGTAGTGCAGTTTTGGTTTAGGTTCCAAACCCCAACTTAATTGGGCAATAAAACATATCTGACTTTGAGTTTATATAAGATTCATTTTTAGGTTTTACATATAAAACAGAAGGGCGGTGGAAGATGTATCTCGACAATTTCACATTCTTGGGCACTTGTCTGAACTGTACGGGCCTTTTTAAAATAATTTATAAATTCTTTAACTTTTCTCAAAAACTTCTGCATTATTTATAGCCTTATTCTTCTATTCGTTAACAGCAAAACTTTTTCCGCGTACCAAAAATTGACTTCTCTCAACCTTCGAGCAGAAATATCTGCTTTAGCCTTTTTGATGATGTTGAAATCTTGCTTCTTGTTTTGTAGCAGCACTCCAGTGATAAGCCAAATTATCTCCTTACATCAAAAGTCATTGCTGACAATTTATCTTTAGTTATCCTCAAATCTATCTGTTTTATATGTATTACAATTGTTTCGGACGTATTTTGCATAACTATGGATGGATCCGTGGCATTACATAAAGTGTTCTAGGTAATGTTAAAAAAATTACTACACCCCCTTATATATATAGTTGATCTGCTAAACTATCACAATTTTCATAAGTGTCAGCGTCTAATTTCATGGGGCAATTAACATATTATGTACTAATTAGAAACAAACAAAATCACGAAAACTAGCACCTTGCTAACGACGACCTTTTCACGAACGAAACAGATAGATTGTCATCAATAACCGAATGAGGCGGGCCGATTAATTCTCTCTTAATAAAGGAAATTTTAATCGTTTTTACGTCAACGTATATCGCGATAAAGATAAAATCGACGAGCCGATGAGAAATCTTTGAGAAGCTTGTTGATTCTTATCTGATTAATCTTGTTTGTGCATGATAAAATTTTGATAGCTGAAGATTTGCAAAAGACAAGATAAGATGCCAACACGTATGAGTGTTCGGGGAAGAATGCTAGGAAATGTGAACGCATAAAATGTCTTGTATTAAACGATAAGATATATGGTCTGATGCTATGATCGTACTCGGAATCGAATTAGAATAAACAGTAACGTAAAAATAATAGATACCAGTACAAGAATTTTAAGTAATATATAGTTAGTAC
>MU192760.1:8902-27439 GCA_016904865.1 Pissodes strobi | reverse complement strand
CACGATTATAATTTCAACTTAAAAGTGTTCTCGATTCCAATATTTTTATATCCACTCCTCGGTTACGTATTATCTTTTTGCCGTATGATTCACCGCCTGTTTTCTTCCAGGTATCGGTCGTCGGCAAAATATGCTGATCACATACATATGTCTTCATTGATATCTAAGTCTCTATCATCGTCATTGTCTTCTTCACAGTCTTCTCCCTCAAATTCTTTATAATTAACAGCTATTTTTTTGACGAGTTGGTTTCTGTTTCAGTATCGCTGAATTCTTTTTTTCCATCATAATATTTTTTTTGCTTTTTTTCATTTTTTCTGTCGTTATCTTATTTTGTTTATTTTTGTCTTTTCTTTCCAAATCTTCTTTAAGCGGCGTTGACGTGGAAATAATGAAATGCTGTTGTTTTACATTTCTTTGCGGTTTTGAAATTGCATTCGAGCATAGGAATAATGTCGTTAAAATTAACACTTCTGTTCAGTTCCGTGTTTTCATGCCAAACAATATTTTTTTCATGAGTTCTAGTCTCATTTTATTGTTGAGGTTCGTGTGGTGGCTCAACAAATCCAGGCTTTAGGGCTTCTGCAGGAGCAAAGTCTTCATTCGAAAATACGTCGGGATTAAAGGGAAATAATCCTGTCTCTTTAAAGCCTTTAATGGCCTTTTCCGGGATACCTATACTCTACTGAATGCCAGGTTGAATAACTCAGCAATATCTCCAGGATTAATCTTTCTACAGGGTGACTAGTTAAGAATTTGGAATTAAAAGCTGCCTTTAAGGGTGCATCCAACGGCTGGAGGCGGTGGGATGAGTATGGAGGAATTGTCAAAATTATAATTCCATTTTCTTTGCAAAAATTGTAAGCTTGTAAGGTGCAAAGAGTGACATGGTTATCCATAATCAAAAGAACTGGATCTTTAGAACATTTTATGAATAACTGAAAATGTTTTAGCCACACAATAAATAAGTGTTCTGTTATCCATTCATCTTTTGAGCATCCGTAGATGGCACCTGGAGGACCATTTCGCTGAAGATGAAATGACATTCTTTGGCGGGGAAATATGAACATGGGCGGAATGTAAGTACTCGAAGCGTTGAAAGAACACATTGCTGTAGTGGTTTTTCCCCGCTCCCAACTTGTGACAAAACCAACCCGTCTTTGCCCTCGTTCTGTAAATATTTTAGGTGCACGCTGCACCGTGGTAGCGCCGGTTTCGTCGCAATTGTATATCTTATTAGGTGCATATTTATATTTTTCCATGAGTCCAGATAAATTATTGAAAAAAATGGATACTTCTTCGCAATTAAATGCCTTAATTCGGTTAATACTAGTTGCTTCGGGTTTTCTTGACGCAATATTGTTTCTAGCCATAAATCCAGCCGCCCAGTCCTTGCCAGCCAATTCTTTTTCTTGATTGAATGTTGAATGGGACATTAATATTGCTGGCTTTGGCATAGGTACCTATGTGCGCATCTTCGCACTTCAATGGAAGTTAAACCATAAAAATATTTAGCCAACATTTTTAACTTGGTGGGCCAGTTCATTCTCAGTTTCTTTTGAAAAGACTGGTTTACGTCCTAATGAAGGTCCAGAATTACCGGCGTCATTTTTCATTCGGTCTTGTATGGTGGACCCCGGTACCCCAAATCTCACTGCTGCTTGTCTTATTGCCACACCATTTTGGATGACACGTAGTGCTTTTTGCAAATGCTCCTTGGGCCAGGAAGCTTTTTCTGTTTTTCTTTTATAATGCCGTGCAATCTGCAAATACAATAAAAAACTAGGTAAATAGCTGTGATATAGGTTTTTCTATGTGGGGTAATACCGGCCACAGCTGCCATTACCCCATTTACTGTGGCCGGTATAATTCCAAAATGATGTAAACTAAACAATTTCTAAACAAGCATACTCTTTCATGCATTCGTATCTGTTAAATAGGACAAAGAGGGTGAAAATTGGGAAATGCTATTCTCCCAAATATAATATCGCAACTTCTGGTGTACTCCAGGGAGGAAGCAACTTGGGTCCCTTGCTTTTTTTTGTTTTTATCAACCATTTGGCGGAATGCGTCTCCTACTCTTCCAGTCTAATATTTGCGGATGACTTTAAGTTATTTAAAGAAATATCATGTATAGAAGATAGCTATAGGTTACAGCAAGACCTTGATGTTGTCTGTAATTGGTTCCATCTAAATAAAATGGTTATAAATGTAAAAAAAGTGTTCTGTAGTAACTTTTACAAGAAATCAAAATAATTCGTTTTTATATGACTATAGTATAGCTGATACCAATCTAGATCGTAAAAGTGAGGTAAAGGACTTGGGAGTGACGTTTCAAAATGATGTGAGATTCAATCAGCCAGTACTATATCTTGATATTCTTGACAGAGCCTATAGGTTTTTAGGTTTTGTAATTAGGAACAGCAAATGCTTTAACATTTCTACCACTGTAAGACTTTACACTGACCTTGTGAGACCACATTTGGAATATGCTTCACAAGTATAGATACCTTCGGCAGCAACTCATGTAGATCATATAGAAAAATTTCAATAGCGATTTTTAAGATACCTTTATGTGAACTAGAACTAGAAATTGAGGTGGTAAAGCTAAACAGTATAATCATCGACTCCTATGAACAAGCGTGCCCACTTAAGAAAGCGAGCGCCAAGAGGCTGCCTTGGTGGAGTGATACTCTGGACCGTCTTAAAAAAGACGTGAAAAGATCACACCGCCCGCTTTCAGGGAAGGGCGGCAGGAGCTCTGGGATGTGTATCTGGAAGCCAGAAGGAAATTTAAAATCGAGGTCCGACGTAGCAAAAGAAACAGCTGGAGGAAATTCTGTGGAGAGATGGAGTCTCTCTCGGACTCAGCGCGTCTGCTTAAGCTGCTGGGCTCGGAAAGACAAAAAGAGATTGGCTCTCTGAAAACAGGCGAACAATGGACGGAGAACAGAGAGGAAACGATAGAGCTTCTTCTAAAAACCCACTTACCCGGAAAGGTACAGACTACCAACTGGGACGAGGAACCAGAGCCAGAGATGGACTGGAACCTTGTCCGCAGTGTGGTGACTGAGGAATCCATAACTTGGGCAGTGCGAGAGTTCAGTCCATATAAGGCAGGAAGGCTGGATGGAATTATACCCATGATGCTGCAGGCGGGCCTTGACACGTTACTTCCTTACTTAAAGAGAGTATTCGAGGCCAGCATAGCACTAGGGTACGTTCCACAAGCTTGGAGAGCAGCGGATGTCGTCTTCATGTTCAAGGCAGGGAAGAGAGACTATTCCCATCCCAAGTCCTTTAGGCTTATAAGTCTAACTGCATTTTTAATGAAGACAATGGAAAAGATGATTGACAGGTTCATCATGGAAGATATCTTAACTGATTCTCCTCTACATGATAATCAGCACGCCTACAGAAAATGGAAGTCGACTGAAACGGCTCTCCATTCTGTAGTTAGAAGGGCTGAAAAGGCAATAGAAAACAAAAAATGGCGCTAGCGCTCTTCTTTGACGTAGAAGGAGCTTTCGATAAGGCTAAAACGAAAACTATCTGTCAAGCCCTCCAGGCCGAGAGAACACCAGTTCATTTGGTCAAGTGGGTAAAAACGGCACTGGAAGACCGAAAGATCAGCGCCACGCTGGGAGAAATTTGCGTCGAAGCCGGGGTAAGAGGGGGTTGCCCACAAGGCAGCTGCCTCTCGCCTCATTTGTGGTGCCCGTGCGATGAGAAGATTAAATCTTGAGGGATTATACGCACAAGCATATGCTGACGATGGGCTAGTAATGATCACGGGCAAGTTCGTGAGAACGGTCTGCGAGCGTATGCAGGTGGCGTGTCGGATAGTTCAAGGTTGGTGTGAGGAGAATGGTCTCTCAGTAAACCCAGGGAAGATCGAACTCATTCTCTTCACAAGGAAACGAAATCTAACAGGTTTTATACATCCCATACTCTACCTGACGAGACTAAGCTTAAATCAACAAGTCAAATATTTGGGAGATATTTTATTGACGTGGAAGGCACACGTTGAACAGGTGGTGAATAAGACAACCGCGATTATGTGGCAACTAAGAAGAACGGTAGGTAGGAAGTGGGGTTTAAAACCTTACATCCTCCAGTGGCTGTACACTGCTGTGATAAGACCGAGGATTTCCTACGGATCCGTGGTCTGGTGGCCAGCGGTGGCCAGAACCACTAATGCCCAGAAACTGGCCAGACTGCAACGGCTGGCTTGTTTGGGTATTACTGGAGCATTGAGAATAACTCCCGGAGCAGCACTGAACATCATCCTGGGGCTGCCGGACCTGACGATATGGATTGAGAGAGAGAGAGGCAATGGCGGCTCACAAAAGGATGATCGACAGTGGCCTATGGCGAACGGACTACACAGGGAAAGGCCATACGACTATTGCCGCCAAAATGAGTAGGGATCTACCCATCATCGCGACCAAAGGCAATATTCCAGATGGCAGATTAAGACTGAGAAGGAATTTCCAAGTGGAATTTCCACCAAGGGAAGAGTGGCTGTCAGGCCAGGTACGTACGCCGAGCGGCGTACACGCATGGTACACTGACGGCTCATGGATGGCTAATACACAGTCATCCGGAGCCGGTGTATACCTAGACAATACTAAATCAGGAGAAAGCACTTCGCTGGGGAGATATGCCACTGTTTTCCAGGCGGAGGTGTTTGCTATTTTGAAAGTAGCAACCAAGGCGGAGGTAACAGAAGGTGTAGAGAGTATATATATTTACTCGGACAGTCAAGCCGCTCTTAGGGCGATCCAAAGACCCAGGACAAGCTGTAAGCTAGTTCAGGAATGTAGAGATGCCCTACATAGATTGGCTGTGCGCAAGGAAGTAAGACTCAGATGTGTTCCAGGGCACAGTGGCATCGAGGGCAACGAACGGGCCGATGAATTGGCAAGACGGGGCTCAATGAGCCAGCTCGTCGGCCCAGAATCTGGTCTGGGCTTAGGTAAAAGGCAAATCTCTCAGGAACTAAATAACTGGGCCTGGAACAAGACAAAGCACAATTGGAGAGGAAAAGAAGGATGCAGACAAGCCAAGGAAATGATTCTAAATCCTGACGGATCCAGAGCAAGGCGACTGCTAAAAAGGAGCCGAGAGGACATCAGGAACTTGGGAGGTATTCTGACTGGGCATAGAAGCCTAAACAGACATCTGCACTTTATCGGCGTGAGGGACAGCCCATTCTGCCCGAACTGCGGGACAGGGGAGGAGTCCTCATACTACTATATAGGAATTTGTGATAGGCGGAGTCGCCTAAGGAGGAAGATACTGGGAGCACCAACACTTGCTCGGGAACTTCTAAATGATCTGGACTGGGAGGACGTCCTCACCTTTATCAAGGTGACGGGCCGTTTCAGTGCGGGCCGGGTGTTGGAAGTAGCCAGGTAGGGGAGGGCTGATCGGGGATGGTGAAAAGGGACTTATAGGCCTACTTACCGGGCTTCGGCCCCCCACCCTTACTACTACTACTACTACTACTACTACTACTACTACCTTTATGTGAGGAAAAATAATGCATATCCTTATATGATCTCATACAGGGTGATGTTGGATGCCTTTCACTTTAAAACCTTTACTGATAGGAGAAATAAACAGGCAGTTTTATTTATATACAATTTATTGAATTATATTAAGTACAGGGATTGTAATTTCATTTATTATATAAACTTTAGAGTACCAAAGGTTAGACTAAATCATAACATTTTTCACGAGTGTCTCGCGAGAGCTTTATTACTTTGGCTGCTGTCAAGGTCGAATGTTACAAATGCGGATACGGACATCAAATTCATTCAGAGGAGGAGAATTCTTAGTGAATGTTATCACGGAAACACATGCAAGCTGCTGTATATATACCTACTACAATAAGTAATATTTCACTTTTCGCATGGCCCTCCGCGCTCCGCTGGCTATGGGGGGGCTCAAGAAAAGGAAACTAACCAGGTGCTAACCTAAACGTAACTGAAACTAACCGAAAATCAAGAAAAAACTGTTTAGAAACTTAACCGTAAAAAAAATATAAAAAAAGCAACGGGGTTTGAACTTGAAAGTTTGAACCCGAGCCGCCGCCGATAGCCACAGAATTGAGCACTAACCATCTAAACCTCTAGACCACGACGATTCATGCTGCAAATAGATTGCATCGCGAAGACATCGAATGAAATCGCTCGAGTCAACGCCACCTACACTAGATGACGTTGGAGACGCTTTTACCTTGACGGCAGCCAAAGTAAAGCTCTCGCGAGACACTGATCATTTTTCATACTACTCAAAATAGTATCTCTCCTATAAATAGAATGCTAGAAAAATGCAATATAATTTTAGAAAAAAACAACTGTGATATATTTTGTACCAAGTTTAAGGATCTCATAAAACACTTTTAAAGTTAACTAGGTATGTACTCCTTTTGTTTTTATGTCACATCCCTTTATGTCTATTTTAAATATTAATGTAATCACTGAATTTACCTTTACATGTAATTACCTTTTTTAAGTGTGTTTGTAAAGTGATCAATAAATAAATAAGTTAATATATATTTTTTAATTTTTACCATGGATCTTTTTAGTACAATGTTGGGCAATTTTAGTACAATTTCAGGTCAGATGTCAGTACAATCATTATAAGGTCAACGGCAACACTGTTCTGTTTGTGGGTTGGTGCAAAAGGTGTACTTAGTGCAGGTGAAAGAAAAGCACCTTATATTATGGTTTAAAGTGCAGAAAACAGCTTTATTTGCAATTTTTAAGAAAATACGCTTTATATTATGTTATTATTAACCTTCTGCGACCATATTTTAGGACAAAGTGTACCGGAATCAAGGCCTAACTAGAGGCAAGCCTTGAGTCAGATTAAATTACCAGGAGAACCGAAAACAGGACGTCAGTGCAGTGCCCTGCAGGAGAGAGAAATTAATAAATTTCTTGTTCAAGATTTTTGCTTTTCTAAAACACTTTAAACTTGTGCTACCAAATAAAGGAAACTTGATATTTTCTCCATCAAAAAATTCTAATATTACATTATGTCTAGTAATCTGGCAAATAACAAGGGTAAGCCAATAACACCACAGTCAATAATTCGTCTGGAGAGGTCAAATACAGTTAAAGAAGAGAATTATTCTCAGTTTAATCAACTTAATTCATCTTGGATTGAAGAAGAAAATGATCAGTATATTATTGAGTAAGTACTTAATTATTTTCTAAAAAGGCTTAAGTATTTGGTAATTTAATGCTTTGTAGGTAGGGTCACGATACACCTAAACACGTATGTCAGCCCTTCGAAAAACTACAACGTGACATCAAGTGTGTTGCAGATTTTCTATGTATTTTACATATAAATTCCACACGTGACGTAGTATACGAGCTGTAATTTTTCGAAAAGCTGACATAAGTACCGTGTTTAGGTGTATTATGGGTAGGGTGGGTGATTACAGAGCTGTCACGTCACAAGTATACTATGAAAGTACCTACTTAAAGTACAGGTAGCAAGTAAATGTATTTAAAAAAATGTACTTACAGTATAAGTACAAGTTTAAAGATTACTATTGTAATGAATTAATCAAGTAATTTTTTATATGCATATATGTATATAGAATGTGACACCTTTCTATACTTGAATGTAGGCATTTTTATTATTAATATTAATTCCTATCAGACATAATATTTTAAACTGACTTGACATTAGCCTTTGGCATTTTAAATCAATAAATTTCATTTCATTTATTAAAATTATACCTACTTCAATTTCAAGTAAACTTGAAATTTAGATGTAGATCAGTAGATCTTACCTTAGGCACAAAAGTAAATTAAATGTTTATAACTCTTTTTTTTTGTCACGGTTCAGATATTTATTACCTGTCTGGGACAATTGTAATTCAACGAATTTTAATTCCATACAAGTTTTGCAAAATAAAGTTTTAAGAATTCTATTTAATTATGATGATTTAACTCATAGGTTTGTTATACAATGAAAGTAAAATTTCAAAATGAATAAAATCGAGTTCGAGCAGTGTAAACTGATTTTTAAAATTATCAATAACACACAGAAATCAAATATAAACATCTTATTTACAAATGAAATAAATGAATATAGAACTAGAGCAAAGAATAACATACCTATATCAGATCATCACAAATACTAACATAGGCTTAAATAACCCAATTGTAAGAGCATCTAAATCCCATAACGCATTACCAAATGATGTGGAAAATATTAAGAATTATAACAGATTTGTTAAAGAATTAAAAATATTTTTAGATATTAAGTAGATAAGTTTCTGCACATTGTTTTTGTGTAGCTATTCTCGAGGCCAGTGTTTGTATACACTGTTTAGAGAATATACTGTCGCTTCTTTGTATGTATTTATTAAATGTTGAAAGATATTATTGTAACGTCGATACTTGAATATCATCAAGTAATTTACTTCAAGTAAAGTGGCATTACTCAGGGCCGGTTTTACCATTAGGCGCACTAGGCTCTAGCCTAGGGCCTCATATTTAAGGGGGCCAAAAAGAACCAAAAAAAGATATTTTTTCAACATTAAAAATTCGATTTTAAGAAATTAAATAAATTATCAAAATCTCTTCAATTTCTTTTCTGGGTCAACCCGTCGATGGAATATACTAAAGAACATTTTACCAGACGATGGTATAACCTTGAAGAAAATATGTGATACATGATGGTCCGCTAGAGCTGATGCCCTACTGGCTCTTACAAAGAAGAAATTAAATATATTAATTATTTTTTTTTTCTTTTTGTCAAAATCTCTTCAATTTAATTTCTGGGTCAACCCGTTGGTGGAATATACTAATAATAATAATATTCTTTATTGCCACAAAAAAATCATATTGTACATGACACAGCAATGTCAAACAGAACTGCATTGCAATCAAGTAATCAAACTTTAAATAATATTTATATACCTACATTGTAAGAATAAAATTATTAATAAATGAACATACATATTAGGTACACAGTGCAGTTTAAAATATTGTAAGACATATAGGGAATTAATAACACATACATTTTTATCCGATCGGACGAAAAACGACACCTTTCCGATGTATTTTCTCACCGCAAAAGTCATGATTCCAGTATATTGTATTCGTTGCTTGGCAACATGCAATAACTGTACAAGAATAGAAAATAACTGTCCGGGAATATAACATTCCCGTCCTAGGCCGGGAATGTAACATTTCTGTCCATTCAAATGCCTTGTTTGTCAGATCTGACGTCTATCAAAAGTAACATTTAGCTGTAGTTTCCATAGCTACGTAATAAACTTCAATCTCACTCGATTCAAAACTTGATATTATGTTGAGTTTAAATTTAAAACACCGTTTTTATTTAGAGTAAGATTTGGCTCTATTTTTATAAGTACATATTCTAATTAATTTCGATCGGATAATAATAGTATGTGCAACTCGTAGGAAAAGCACATTCCTGGACTCCTGTGTTGCTGGCCTCGGCTGCGCCTCGTGCAGCAACTACCACAGTCGTCCAGGAATGTTTTGCTTTTCCTCCTAGTTACACAATATACTATTTTTACCTTAGAAATATTTGGGTTTTCTCTCCAGTTAGAGCCGCTTGCTCTGGCTCCAGGGTGTAAACAGCACAACTGCTAGTTAAGTGACCCTAATGAAGCTGAAAAAAGCAACAGAAACAGGGAAAATACTCAACGTTTCAAGGAACAAATAAATCTGCCCCCATTGTCAAGAATGAACAAATCTAGAAATGAAAATGATTAGTAAATACAATAAAACAGTAAAAAGCTCTTGCAGATTGTCAAGCTTTGACAAAATGACAGTTATAATGACATATCATTTAATTACTGGTTACTGGTCTTTAGTGTGATATTGAGGTGTTATTTGGTAAATTAATTTGTTTTTGAAGTTTTATATATCTATAATTTGGTGTTATCTGCTTAGGAAGAATTTAATGATTTTTGTTGAAAGGTTTAGTTAATTTTTAAGTGTCACCTATCAACTTCAGTTTTTAGCAAAGGTAACAGATGCTATTAAAACTAACAGAAGTTGAAGCAACACATTCATATTTTTAGCAATTTTAATAAAATTAAAGCACTTTCTTTAATTTTACGTTTTTAGATGAAGGTTTCTTTGCTAAAATACTTAAAGTGTTCCATTGTATTTTGTGATTGTTATCAAATGCATGTTGACAAATATGTGATTTGTGGAATTATGTATTTTTAATATAAGTTTGGTGTCCTTTTATACGTTTTGATAATGGTCTACAGTATTGTATTCACATCGTATTTTATAGATAACTTTTTTAGTAGTTTCATTTACATTGAGTGGTTTTGTTTTTGTTAGTTTGTATCTAAGGGTGTTTTCTGAAATAGTACGAATGTTAAATTTATTACCTATTCGTTTTATTTAGTCTGATAATCCAGGAATATAAGGAATAAAGAGGTTCGTAATAGGTCTATTTTGATTTTGTCTAATATTTGGTTGTTCAAAAAGAATGGTAATTACTCAATACTAAATAATGATCCAACAGAACGTATTGAGAGACAGATATACAATATGTTAAAAAAAACAAAAATCAATTCAATGACATAGAAACATTTAAACCTAAGACTACTTACTTAAAAAGACAAAGTCTGTCATTCATAATTTTCTAGAAAACTGCATCGTATACCACAGACTGTGACGTGCGTATTTATCAATGAAACTGTGGTACAGAAAGTGGCTAGTGGGTAAACAAACATAGGCGTAGCATTTTAATTTTTCGTAAGTATTTTCTTTCACCAAAATTTAAATCTAAATTGATTACGCAAATCTAAAAATGGGAATTTGTGGGTCGTTTATAGAGTTCGATTCTGAATTTAAATCTGGATATTGAAATATTGGGAAATTTGAGACCGAAAATTTTCAAGTTTGGAAACGAATTTTTTAGCACATAATTTAAATTTGATTGTCTTGAGTAGGTAGGAATGCTATTTAAATGTATTGAAAAGTCTTTATTAATATTTTTGAGGGATATTAAATTATAAAAGATTAAAAGTTTATAAAGTTCCATCACCATACCTCCATTTTTTTTTGTTCAGATTGGTTGGGTATCAACACTGGTATGAAAAAAGGTATCGACAATTTCGAACACCAAAACTCTGGCACGCGCAATTGACGTATGGAGTATGGAACGTATGGAAACCAGTTTAAATGACTAAAATAAATTGGAACTAACTGAAAGTAACCGAAAGTTGTTTGAATGACTAACCAAAAGTAACAAAAAACCCAAAACGGGCTAAAACGTATAGGAACAAATTAAGTATATGGAAGTAAGTTAAAACTAACCCACATAAACTGAATTTTGCCGACTAACCAAAAACATTAAAATTGGTCATAATTAATGTAAATGATTAAAATAAGTTGGAACTAACTCAAAGTAACCGAAAGTTGATTGAATGACTATAACCAAAACTAACTAAAAGAAGCAAAACGGGCTAAAACCTATCAGAACCCATTAAAAATGTTAAAGCAAATTAAAACTAACTCAAATTAACCGAATTTTGCCGATTAGCCAAAAGTAACCAAAAACGTTAAAATTGCTTATAGCGTACCGGCACCGGATCAAATGGCTAAAATATATTAAAACCAACTGATATTTATCGAATGTTGATTGAACGACTAACCCAAAACTAACCAAAAGCACCACAAAGAGCAAAAACGTATCGAAACAGATTTAAAATATTAAAGTAAGTTGAAACTAACCCAAAATAACCGAATATTGGCGACTAGCTAAAATGAAACAAAGACATTCAAATTGGTTATAATAACGTACCGGAATCGGTTCTAAAATAAATTGGAACTAACTGAGACTAACTGAAAGTTGATTGAACGACTAACCAACACTAACTAAAAGCGCCAAAAAGGGCTAAAACGTATCAAAACAGATTAAAAATATTAAACTAAGTTGAAACTAACCCAAATTAACCGAATTTTGGCGACGAACTAAAATTAACGAAAAACTTTTAAACTCGCATTTAAATTGGTTATAATAACGTGTCGGAACCAGTCCAAATTACTAAACTAAATTGGAACTAACTGAAAGTAATCGAAAGTTGATTGAATGACTAACCAAAACTAACCAAAAATTAATAAATGCAGCAAACGGGCTAAAAGATATCAGAACAGATTAAAAATGTTAAAGTAAGTTAAAACTAACCCAATTTTGGCGACTAACCAAAACTAATCAAAAACATTAAAATTGCAATAAGGTACCGGAACCGGTTTAAATGACTAACCAAAAGCACCAAAATGGGCTAAAACGTACCGGAATAGGTTACAAAAATTAAAGTAAGTTAAAACCAACCAAAACGAACCGAATTTTGGGGACTAACCAAAAATCTTAAATTTGATTATAACGTATTGGAGTCGGTTCAAATGGCTAAAATAAATTTGAACTAACTGAAACTAATCGAAAGTTGTTTGAACGATTAACCGAAAATGTCTAAAAATAACCAAATGCACCACCAAAACGGGCTAAAACTAATCGGAACAGGTTAAAAATATTACAGTAATATTATAGCTAATTATATATTAATAAATTTTCCTATCTACAAGTGGAGGGTAATTTTTTAAACCTTCATATCTGCACCTTTCTTTAATTATTTATTTTTTAATTATGATAATCTTCAATATTAATCTAATCTTAAAAATGCATTTCTTTAATTAAAAATATTATAAATACTCGTAAATATACAAAATATTTACTTTTTTAAACTCTGCTTTTAAAAACTATTTGAATTATAACACAAATCACATTTTTGCTTTTTTATTTATCATTTTCAATGTTCCCCCGGTTGCATCTTTGCGAAGGACTGTGAATTTTTATTAATTAAAAATTAAAGATATTGCAATACACCATAATACTAAATCAAACCGTTCATTTAGAATAGTATATAGTAAAATACTTTTATCGTAATAGATGTAAAATGTTTTTAGCATTCTAATGGCGTTAAAAATGTTCCAATAATTAAATGGAGTAGGACTACTGATTTCGCCATTGAAAAATCAAAATAATAATCACAGCAATAAAAAAACTCAAAAGAACAAAACAGAGCAAAGATAGAGATTAAAACACTAGGCAAAATTATTTTGAAACATTTTTGACAGGTTTTTAAGTCCTGAAATTTCATTTTAAGTATACAACGCTTATTTAAACAATCTAGTTGAATAACTAATAAGTATACAAAAGTGTATTAATTTCTAAATAAGACACCTTTTGTAAGTAAACTTCTAAGTCTTGGTTTCTGAGAAGATTCAAGCTTTTTAACTTTCATAATGTATCCTGATTTTAAAATAATTTGTTAACACTAATTTTATTAATTCGGTTCCATGGCAATTTAACGGGACATCTTCATATATATTGGTCTTCAAATCAGTCCAGTAAAAGTAGATGGCAAGGTTTTAAAAGTATTTATAAGCAAATATACCATTCAGTTTTCAGAAGTGTGTTTATAATTCGCGCACAAGCGAATGAACTGGACTCGTCAGGCGGTAGGACTCGTCAGGCGGTGGGACTCGTGTAGACGAAAATACCAGTTATGCTAGATTAGTTTCACTTTTGATTAGCAGATATAATAAACTTGTAAAGTGTTATTAGAAGCTAATTGTCATCTACTTGTACTTGAACTAGAAGCACATGCATTATTTTATTGCTTTGTATGGTCCCCGAGGGACGACAATGAAATGACATTTAATACTCACCGATGACACAAAAGTTTTGGAAAATTCCGACTTGTTTTCTTGCAAACTATACAATGATGAACCATGATAAAGTATTAAACACTGATTTGCCTCAAAAAGTCTTACAAAGCACTAAATAATACGACACGATAGTAATATATTTAAAACATGCCGTTTTACTACGACTAATACGCTATGTTGTTATTCGGCCGAAATCGGCCGAAAGTAGACGAGACGTAGCCGAAGTAGAGAAGGCAGCCACGCGGCATTGCCACTTTTATTTATAGAAATTCTTCGCATGCTTGATGACAATATTTAAAATTCTAAAGTAGGTAATTACGTATGTTTTTTTTGTTAACTAACGTAGATTTAAATTAGGTATTTATAGAATAACAAATGTAACATGGTTCAATAAATTTAAAATAGTAAGTGCTATTTACAAACAAAATATACCTACTTGAAAGTTAAATTCACTGATTAATAAGGAAATCTGGCAAACATGCTCTTGTACCACAGTGTGTGTTAGAATGCGATTTAATATGTGGTACATACAAAAAGTAAATAAATGTATCTTTATTATTTTATTTTATCTAATATTTAAACTGACACCACACAATAGTAAAACACCTCATTTTTATGGAGTACCAAAAATACCTAAACTAAATATTCCTCTACGTCCAATAGTCAGCTGTATACGCACCCTATTGCTAATATCTACTCAACATTCTTAATCCACTTTCTAACAACACTAGCTCATATATAAGAAACTCACAACACTTTTTAGATAAACTATCATAAATTAATTTAAATCCTAACGTTACAATGGTAAGTTTTGATGTTGTCAGTCTTTTTGCCAAAGTACCTGTTGATAAAATTTAAAATATTGTAAGAGACAAATTAATCAAATCAAACTTTATTAATGTCAAAATGTTAAACACGTACGTCAATACAAAATACAAGTAAATGAAATCAATTAAATAAACAATGGAAAAGTTACAACACAATTTATAGGTTAAAATACAATGGATAGGTTAAAACATAATACACAGTTTTTTTTTAAATGAAAACGTTAGAAACTCATTAAATAATAATAATAATAATAATATAATATCGTTTATTGGTCTTCAGAAATACATAGTATTATAGACAAATCAAAATACATCAATCATAGAGTCTTACACTAAAAATACAATCCTAACTTACCTAAAACCAAAACATCCAGATACACCACACAAAAGAAGAATAAGACACTAGCCCTGCCGTACCAATGAATAACAGTCATCAAAGGAATATAAAGGATTTTCAGTCAAATCAATCAAATATGCTTTTTTGTTAGAAGATTTTCTCTCATTGACAAAGCTGTTTAAAAAGAAAACTTAGCACTAATTCATATTTATATGTAACTGTAATTTTTAAATTCTGACATACAAGAAAATATTAAAATGGTAAAAGTTAATATATAAAATAAATATAACAAAATACAATTAGAAGTCAAAGCATTACAGGTAATTCAGACTAACAACCCTTATAGCATAACATCCTATGAAGAGCCTATAGTGCAAGAATATGATATTCAAGTGGTCGTTGATATAGAGCAATAGAGCTTATAATGTTTGCTTTAAAATTTCTTAAAGTTAAGGTCTTGATATCTTGTGGCAAATCATTGTAAAACTTTATTTCCTCATTTCCTCTATTTCTACTTAATCTAGATTGATTTAAAACTAAGTCATTCGTACCTCTCATATTGTGGGCATGTGCATCAGCTGCCACAACATATCGGTCAATAATTTGCTTAACAAATATTAATTTTAAATAAATAATCAGAACATGAAGAGTCATTATTTTCAGTTTTTTAAAGTATGGTCTGCACGAAACATCTGGTTTAATATTTACTATTGATCTAATTGCAGATTTTTGTACCTTAAAATGAGTAAAATGCTTCAGCAATCAACAGATCTTTAATACTTTTTCTGAACTTTAAAAAAAAGGAAGTGATCGTATACTCATTGATAGGGAGGTATAGAATTTAATACCCCAATACCTGACCCCAGTTTGGCATCTTTTCAACCTATTATAAGATAGTACAGCATCTTCCCTATGTGTCATCGTTTTTCTTTATGTAAATTAAGCATTCAAAAACAAACACTGATGGAAAGGTTAGTATCCTCAGGTGTTTAAAAGGCCCCTACAGTCCTGCCAGCACTCGTATTGCTCTGCATTGAAGACCAAAAACTCGGGATGCCCGAGGGGCCAGGACAGAGTAAGACATGAGAGAGTGGAAGACTGCAAAGTAGGCCATACATATTGCATCTTGAGATATGTTTGTTTTTAAATTACATAGTAAAAAACGTTTCTGGCATGTCGTCCCGCCAGCCCATCTATGTGCACATTTCACAGAAGCACTGGATCGAGATCAACCGCCAAGAACCTTAAACTGGATGCAGTGTTTGCATGGCAACCACCATCCTATTTGTCTTTTCCGTATTGAGCAGAAGCCTATTGGATGCAAACCAACTCTCTGCAATCTTAAAAGCATTCTCGGATTTTTCTAGAGCTGTCCTAAGTGTGGGTGCATGTACTTTGATTGTTGTGTCGTCAGCACATACTGTATATGAATTGTCCTGGTCCAAAAGGGGAAGATCATTAATATTAGTATTAGTATTATATCAGTATTGAGGTCGGACTGGAGGGCTGTTGGGAAGGGTGTCTCACAGGGCTCCATTCTTGGACCACTCCTTTTCACGGTGTTTACATCAGACATTGTTAATAGTATTAAACATTGCAACTATCATATGTATGCAGATGATCTGCAAATTTATTTACCATCACCTCGCTCCTTCCTCCCAGATACAATTCGCAAAATAAATATGGATTTGGATAGTGTTTCTGGTTGGGCGGTGGATAACTCCCTGCTCATAAACCCTAGAAAGACGCAAGCAATTGTGTTCTCTCGCACTGATATTGATCTGTCCAACTTACAAGTTTCACTTGCTGGCGAAATAATTGATTGGTCCTCTGAAGTCAGGAATCTTGGTTTAATAATGGATTCAAAACTTAATTTCAACTTTCATGTTAATAGTATTTGTCAGAAAACATATCTTAAACTAAAATCACTTTATGAACTCGGGGATATTTTATCAGTCTCAGTCAAAAAACTACTCTCAGATAATTTAATTCTTTCAATTCCTGATTATCTTGATATAGTATGTGGGCCATTTCTCACTATTCGCAATCAATATCGAATTCAAAAAGTCAGAACAATTGTGCTAGATTTATTAATAGAATCCCTATGAGGAATCATATTAGTGGTCATGTTGGGTGCAACATGGGTCAAAAGCGATATGTTCGCCTAAGTTGTATGATGCATAAAATAGTTTTAACCAAAGAACCCCTCTATTTGTATGAATTAGTTGTTAGAAGAAGTAGTGCACATTCGGTGAACATTCGTTTTGGCAATAGACTATGTATACCTAGTCATAAAACCGAATTTTTTAAATCATGCTTCTTGTACCTTATGTCTCATGTTTACAATTCGTTGCCTGAATGTATTAAAAAGTTAAGTGTTCCTATTTTTAAGTCCAAAGCAAAGAAGTTTGTATGTGATAACTTGTTAGTAGTTTAGTTATGCATATTTATGATTACCTCCAGCCCTCACTTCTTGACTGTGATTCTCTTCAATTGCTTAACCCTCCTAAAAGCCTCCGTTTTTGTTTCTGTGCTCTGTAACTTCACAAGAATTGGACCTTCTTCATTCTTACCCAGTCTTACAGTCTCCAGGATGTCCCTGTTAGCCACATCTATGTTCATCGCTCCCATGATTTTGCCAATTACCTTTCGGTTGTCCGGATCTGATTGCTTTGGTACCCCATTTACTAGAATGTTCGTTGCTTTGTCCCTAACCTCCATATTCTGAAATTTTGCTTCCAGCTCAACAGTCTTCCTTTTAAGAGTATCATTTTCCTTCCGAAGTTTCATAACTTCTGCCATAATACTATCATATTTGGTTTTTTGAGCCTCAAAAGACTCGGACATATATTGCACAGACTTCTCGGGGTCAATGAACTTTTTATCGATTTGTTTGTCCATGGGGCTTATATATTGTTGAAAACATTCCTTTATCATGCCTTTTATCTTTTTTTTCTGGTTTTCTGCGAGATAACCTGACATTGGTCACCGCTATCACAACATTGAAAATGTCCCGATTTATTTGGAATTTTCACTCAATCCACAACTAGGGTGATAAGCAACAACACACTTTATACAAACTACAGCTTCCTGTACTTTTTTTGCAATAATTGCAAGTTTTTGACTCCACAATTTTGGGCGCACTTTCATCAGCCATAACATAACCTAAACCTAACCGCTCAATTATAATGAAATTACTAAAAATGCTATCTATAAGATACCATGTGAATGCAATAAATTTTATATAGGTGAAACCTGTAGACCATTATCAAAATGAATAAAAGAACACCAAACTTATATTAAAAATACACAATTTCATAAATCACATATTTGTCAACATGCATTTGATAACACAGAATACAATGGAACGCTTCAAGTATTTTGGCAAAGGAACCATCATCTAAAAAACGTACGATTAAAGAAAGTGCTTTAGTTTTCTTAAATAAAAATGCGTGTGTTGCTTCAACTCCTGTTAGTTTTAACAGCACATGGTTACCCAGAGATAAATAAATATCTAAAGAGAGATTGCCGAATGATACGGAAGTTTTTAAGACCGCTTATTCATTGCGCATTCCCGAGGAGTGTTGCGGTTGGTGGCAATCGTTGAAACTAAAATTTT
>JAEQML010060247.1:0-27439 GCA_016904865.1 Pissodes strobi | reverse complement strand
CCAAATTCGACCCTCCGTTAAAATAATTACCCGGCAAGGTCGGAATGCACTGCCTTGTAGCAAGCTGTAAAGTGAGCGCGCAATTTGCCCGCTGCTCAATTAACCGAAGAAAGGTTCATTGGGCGCCACCGAGTTCGTTACGGACCAAACTGGAGATCCCCGCGTTATTCGTGGAACCTGCTGCAAGACCTCCGCTCCCCAAGGTAAACCTTGCCGGTAAGAATCGCTAAAAAGAATGTCACCACCAAATCACTAGTAAACCTGCAAAGTTACGATAAGTAAATTGTTGAACCAAATAAAAACACGCCGCAGTTACCATCAATACTATCCCTTTATTGTAAAAGAACAAATAGGCGACAAGAATAGCCCAGAATAGGGATATTAAAATGTAAAAATTGCAATTAGTGGTTCAAAAATTAAAATAATAGTTATATATAAATTAAGTTACTCTACCGACAATTGCAGGCAAAAAAAAAACTAATCAACTATCAATGAAATTATGTCCAATAAATAAAATTGTTTATCAGTGGTTGACCAAAACTCTATGTTGATAAAGGGGAAAATAATTGAGCTGATTAATCGGCACCAATCAATCAATCATCAGTTTATTGTTTGTTAACATTACATATTGTCCTAATGCTACTAGACTAGCAATACTCTACTGCACACATTGGGTTTAGCCCCTACCTGGCCCACATGGGCTCAGTGGAACCTCACAACGTGCCAAATGGCCCTCGCAGGTCGATATATGTTGTATGATTGCCTTTCTAGCAGATTCGTGAACCTGCCTTAGTTAGCTTAAACTTACGTAGGAACATCCCTTTCAAGTGTTTTTCAGTTTTTGGTTACCGATGGATGGCTATAGATTATGTTGGCTGTTAATTTAGGGTGGAAAAGTAGTGGAATGAATTTAATCATGGAGAAAAGCTTGTGAAAAACTCCATTTTATATCTCTTTGGCATGTTTTATGGACGGTCACAGGCATGAATTATTTGCAATATGTACAATTATTTGCAATATGTACAAATATACATACATACGTGTATCCTTGCCATGCATTCATCCATTCATTCCTATTTACATAGTCATGCATACCTATATATACATTTATACATTAAATGGGGGTTGCTAAATGCAAAACCCTGGTGAGGGAGGAATTGTAAGAGATAGGTCAGGGTCAAGCGCGGCGTCGCAAGGCCGTGATACCCAAACAGGGAGCAAGGAGCAGCAGGCGACGGTTGCAGCGCTGCTGGGTGACTGCCATAGATAAAAGAATATACATTTTGAAAAAGTGACTGCGAGCACATACCAATCATACCATAGATGTTATGTAACTACCAGCACCAGCAGCAGGCCGGCTTGGCGCTTATATATGAGATGGTGGTACCTTATCGCGGTTTTTAAAATGAATCGAATGCCCCCGCCTAAGGCGGTCTAGGTTCCAGGTAATACATAGAGGTTTTACTATGTATCGGGCTTCGGGCCATGTTTCGGCCGGTGCTCCGGGTTAAAACGCACATTAGCCAGATTTGCTGTGAGCGGTGATTTGAGTATTGAAAATTGAAAGAACTTGTACGCTAGGCGGTCGACGTACTCGCGTACGTACTCAATTCCCGCCCCCCCAGTCGTGCAAGTCCTTTATTCTAGTATAATAGTTGGCCGAAGAAGCTGCTCTCAAGTGGCTATTTTGTAGAATTTGAACTCTCTTCATGTGCGTTTCAGCCACGGAGCACCACAACGGGCGCTCCATAAAGAAGTGTTGGCAGCGTTACGGTCCGATATAATGTTAATTTATTGCCTGGGCTTAAGAAAGATCGGTTTCTAATTAATGGGTTTAGTTTTGTGATTAGTTGAAAGTTTTTATTTCTGATATGAGTGATATGTTTATTGAATCTCAGCCCTTTGTCTAAAACAATCCCCAAATACTTTATTTGTGTCCTGGCTATGATTTCAGTATTATTTATAATTAGGGGGTGAATTTGCGGGTTATTTCGTTTTCGCGAGAAAGTAGCAAGTTGCGTCTTATTTATATTTATTATTATATTTTTTATAATAATTTTCCATTTTTCGTAGTAGGCTTGGATTTGCTCCATATGTCTGGCCAAAATATCAATCGCCGCTTGCGCGTGAGGGGCGGTGGAATAAAGGGCTGTGTCGTCAGCATATAATGCTAACGACGAGTCAGGATGGGAAGGGAGGTCAGCTACATAGTAGCTGAACAATTGCGGGGACAGCACTGTTCCTTGCGCCAGCCCTATTGCTCTCGGGGACGAGAGCGCTTTACGGACTCTTACCGAGAAAACGCGCCTGGCAAGATATGAGCCGGCGAGTAATGCTAGATGGAGTGGAAACTCATACTCTATAAAGAGTTTATGCAGCAGCCCGCCGTGCCACACCCTGTCGAACGCTCTTTCGATGTCGAGGAGTAGCAGGGCCGTGCAATGCCTTTTATTGAAACTGTCCAATATATCAGACACGATCTTCGCTGCTAGCATAGCAGTGCTGTGCCCGCCGCGAAAACCGAACTGCTCACGTTGCAGAACTTTATAAGTTTCTCGGCTGCCTCGCTAAACCTCGGCAACAAAAGCTTCTCGGTTAGCTTACCGAGAGTGCTAAGTAAAGAAGAATCGGCACCAGTCAAGTGCTCCAAAGAAGAAAAAAAACTTAATTTGAGATTCGTCTACCGCGCGGGATCGTGATCACGTAAACCGCAAAGATAAGGTGGGCGCCAAAAACTTATAAAGGTAAAGGTTCTAACTTAAAAGAGACAGTTATGTCAAAACAGTAATTTAAAACTAAAAATATCAAACACTTAACTTCTCCTGAAGTTTCACCGTCAGGTGAACACGGACGGCTTGTTCCGGAACCAAGCTGGGTGGACAAACCTCCGACGTCCAACACGTCTAGCTGGTCAAATGGACTGTCCGATTACGTCAGGTAAGTGGTCTACAAAGTTCCGCTACGCCAAAACTTCAGCATCTCAGCCAGGTGGGTGGACTAACAAATTCCCGCGTGGTGGGAGGACCCTAGGAATGGAAACATTCCCTATTATATACTCTTCTCTCAAAAGAATAATTTAGAAGAGTTTCAAATTTCGAATGGAAAGAGACAGGGTTTTCCCCTTTTTTATTTTAAATCAGATTTCAAAAATGAACCAAAAGTTAAAAAAAAACAAAGAATAAATGAGAAAAGGAGCACCACCGCAATAATATATTAGAGTAATCCAAATATTACAACTATAATTTAATATTAATTATGCAGAAAACAAAAAGGTTCAGTTCGCCCAAGGGAAGCCGACATCATCAGTTAAAAAAAAAACATTACAGCCTTTTAGAAAGAGGAAATAAGCAGTCCAAGAATTTGTACTGAGTTTGGCATAGCAAAATAAACGTACATAATCGTTGAAAGCAGTAAATAAAACACAATAAAAGATAAATGAATGTAATTAAAAGGATTGTTTCTAGTCTGGTACAAATAAAACTCATACCATATGGATAAAAGAGTTCAAGTATGATCTAAATAATGAACAAAATGCACTAAAATAAACTTTGATGAAAAATCATACTAAACGAATTTGACAAATAAATGGTCTGAATGACCTCTCAAAATTATTATCAAAAATAAAGCATAACCCTTACTGAATTTTAATAATTCAAGAGAAAAGTTCAAGTACGGTCCACATAACGAACCAAAAGCACTAAAATATACTTAAATGAAACATCGTACTAGACGAATTTGGCAAATAAATGGTCCGAACGACCTTCCAATATTAATATTAAAAAGATAGCGTGCCTCTACCTTTGTTTTAATAAATCAAGAATAAAGTTCAATAAAATAAACAACAACAATGAACGAAAATATGCGAAAATCTGTAACCTGCATTAAAGAACTCGATCTGATGGGCCTCCCTTAGGAACGAAAACTTCTAATAAACAAAACTGCATACCCTAACTATTAACAACCGAATTTCCCGGTTTAGTGTCTAATTAATAGTGGTAATCAATTACCCACACGAATCACTAGAAGTTAATTGCAAGATTAAACATTAAAATAAAAGATGAAAACAGTAATTCCCCATTGCATCCATTCTAAGTTCGGTAATAAAATAAATTCCATGAAATTAGCGGTTTTTTTGGCATTGGTAACTAACAACCTACGGCTGTAAACAATAGATGCCTTTGATAAAGCAGCAAAATAATCAACAGTTAAATTTTACTCTCGCGGCTAAACCTTTACGGAAAGGTCAAATAAATTACACTACTAAATATACATTACATTTCGTCGGAAATAAAATAAAAACGATTAATTTGGCGTCACAAGACCCTGTGAATAAATAATAATGACTATTTCATTCAAATACAAGAGCTCAAAAGCTTTAATCAATCTCTAATTAGTTTGGCATCATGCCGATCAATTAAGCTAATAAATCGAGACCGAAATGAAAGATAATGATTAACTGAATCAAGCGCGAAGCTCCACGAGTAAATACAAATGATTAAGCCATCCGAATACAAAACCTATAAGCTTTAATTAATCACTAATCAAATTGACGTCACGACAATTAATTAGGATATTAAATCGGGTCCGAAATGAATGAAAAGCGAAATAATTTTTTTGGACATAAACAAAGCATTCGACAGTGTATGGCACTCTGGATTGCTTCTTAAACTTTGGAAACTTGAATGTCCACACTACCTGATAGTATTAATTAATAACTACCTACAAGAACGACAACTTCAAATAAAGATCCATAAAAAGTTGTTGGGATGTTTTATGCCTTATCAGGGGGTACCTCAGGGCTCCCCGCTATCCCCCTTCTCCATAATATTTACTGCCATGACATATACAACTATTTCCAAGATGACTCTAAGTTTTTTGAACCCAAATCATATATCCTCCAATTTGCTGACGACACTGCTCTTGTTACTCACAATTCAAACATCACATCCACGTTAAATTCCCTGCAGCTTCTAATGGATAAAACTATGACCTGGTTTAACCAATGGCGATTGAAACCTAACCCCATAAAATCCCAGTTCTTAATTTTCAACCACCACATTAAACCAAATTCTCCACCCATTATTATCAATAATCATGCCATAAAACCACAGCCATCAGCCAAATATTTGGGAATCAATATCGACCAAAAACTTAATTTTAACTACCACACAGAAACAATCAAAATCAAATGCGTAACAAGAGGAAAACACTTTCGAAGTCTTACCTATAAGCAACAGGGAATATCACTGAAAACTGCAGCCCATATATACCAGTCAATATGTCGACCCATTCTAGAATACTGCCATCCTATCTACTTAAACTGTCGACCACCAGCAATTAAACATCTAAAAGTAGCCGAAACAGCAACTCTACGGACCATTACCAAGATGCGTCACCCACAAAATCCGTTATATAATCAATCTAACCAACTACTCTACGAGTTGACAAAAGTAGAACCAATAACAACCAGACTTAGAGACTTGAGTACCAAATTTGCCAGCCAAGAATCTAATATACAGGTTCTGCATGTACTATGCAACAAAGAAATACCTCCAAACAGAAGAAGAGTCTATCCAGAAACATCATTATATCAATCCATCATACATCTGCAACAGTAAATCATCACATATTACACAACCAAAACTCAAAATATCCAATCCTGTAAATAGTTATATAATATGTTTATTTATATTTTTCACTTTTTTTTTCCAATTGTAAATAAAATATAAAATTGTATTTAAAAGGCTGAAGGACTTCGGTCAATGGCCCTTTGATATTTATGTCAATAAAGAACGTTATAAATAAATAAATAAATACAACCATGCAAATAATAAAGACACGAGAAACGCAAAACACCTGCATTTAATAAAGAATACTTACCTCTTAAAATGAGGGCACACTACGCGACACAAAGCCACGTACCACAATGGCGACCGATGCTATACAAAGCAAATTCCCAAAAACATCGCCCTGCGAGTTATTCCTGCATATACGGCACTCAGTGGCGGCTCGTGATATTTTATTGCTGTGTGCTGCATTGTAAAGTGTAATTTTAAATTTAGCGAATAATTTTCACATTTACATATGTATCGAAGATAAATAAAAAATACTAACATTGATTGTACCGAGAACTTTTTTTTTATTCTAATTTTGGTTATTTATTAATAAAGCAAATACTTAAAATTCTAAACCGGACACATGAAAGAAGAGAACATACTGAACATAGTCTTTTAAAGTGGTTAGATACATTTTAAATACATTTTTTATTTACAAAATCTATACGTCTATTTTTTTCATTTACAATTTTTTCTATGAGTTTGAGTTTTGTATTAAAACGGAGAATGAATCAGCTCTTTTCCACCGATAACATTGTCAAAGCGTTAAATCTCTCTTTTCGCAGAAAACGTTTAATTCTCTTCAAAGTCGAAGAACAACGTACTCCTTCTGCAGTGGATATGGGTCTTATAGTCATAATTGAAACTAATGTTATTATATATAATATCTTAACAAATATATATATAAATAATATCAGGAAAACTACTTGCGACAAATGCTTAAATTAAGTAAACTAGCGCAAACGGCCTGGCTACTAAATTCAACATAAATAACTGCGTTTAAAATCAAACGCGGCCACAAATCTAGCCGTGTGCTTAAGATTGGGCAGCACCACCGGCTATTGAAATCACCGTTGAAAACACGCGAGCGGGATCAGCGGAGACGCGACGACCAAAAGGCTCGTTGTGCTAAAATTCAAATCGCACACCGATCCGAATTATACAACATAAGGCGTTGGGTCTGGATTGACGGTGTAGTGGATACGTTTATCTCGAAGATATTAGCGGCGCGGCAATATTTTACTTTCCGTCCAGATAAATAATAATTTTCAAAAGAAAATGGCAAGTATTTATGTACTAAAATATTATTTTAATTTTTCTGTGATTTTGCTGCGTGCTGCAGCTCCTCAGCACATATATACCAGCCGCCACTGACGGCACTTAAACTTACGAAAGCATAACGTAATGGCAGATGTGGAAATTTCTCCGTTGTTAGTCGACAAAATACAACTAAAGTATCTGGGATTAAACTAGATTTTTAAATGAATCGACCTAACAACTGAAAAGCTTGACTAGCAAAGGGCCCGTACCAGGCCGTGAACGAAGGAGTCGTCTCGCGACGATTAAAAGATAGCGACGCGCAGGGTTCTTCACCAAACCACGCAACCAACAAATCATGGAACGGCAGTGATTATGACGAAGGCGCCAGATAGATATGAATTCAAATTAAATCTCGGATTCAAAGGTCGAACTGAAGCGTAAACCCGAAATAGTACCAAGGGCGTACTAGAAATTCACTTCTAGTTAGCGACCAAAACGGAATGTCACAACGTCACCACTAAATATTATATTACTGGAAAACTGAATAATCCCGAGCAACCAAACTTTTTTACATTAAGCAGGGCATATCAAAAAATCGCATCGTTCCGAAGAAAATGGTGATTGGTGATTTTTTGATATTCACTTTGAAAATTTTATTTTAAGCGTACCTGCCAGTCAACGCATAGCTATTTTCAAGAAATCAATCTCATGATCTTTGCTATAAAAAAGTTTTATAACAATTTTCCGTACGAGATCGAGAAATACGAGAAAATCGAGGTTAAAATGAAACATGCATCATATTGCAAAAAATTCCAAAGTAGATATATATTTTGGCAATTTTACGTGTCTAAATAAATAGCGTTGCTTTTGAAGCGTTATGGGAAATTTGACGGAATACATCTGCCAATATTTTGGCAATGCAAGGTTAAAATATGTAAATTTATAGATTTAGTTGCTTGATATTTCATTGAATACGCTTTGAAGCTGGAAAAATGGGTTACTTTTGTTCGCATGCCTGTATAAGCTTTTATAGGAGTAGGTACTCAGCGAAAATGTTTGGTTACTATATTGGCTAGGTTGAGTTTGAAATTACATCTTTTTATGGACGAGAATATGTATTAGTAATTAAACGATACATTCAAATAATTCAATACTTGAACTACTTTATTATTTATCATATAGGTATATGGATTTTGCCAAATAAAAACAATAAGTTAAATACATAACACATATACATATTATTATAAAAGTTCTAAAAAGCGCCCTTAAAACTGTTATAAAAAATATAAGAATTACCATTATAAAACCGTACAAATTTAAGTTATTTAACCTTAGTGGGAGTCAGTGCCCTGTACGGGTCCGTTTCAAACGGGCTGCAGCCCGGCCCGGCCCGAGCCCGACGGACGGTCCGGGCAGAGCCCGACAGACGGTCCGGGCCGAGCCCGACAGACGGTCCGGGCCGAGCCAAACTTTTGTATTTTAAAACCGAGCCGGGCCGGGCCGGCCTTAGTCACTGAAAGGCGGAAGGCTATCTTTTAGTTTCTATGACTTCAAAAAATATTTTTTAACTGAAAGTATGGCCACAGCTTAACTATATGTCCAATTATTGCCAATTATTCAATTATATATTGTATTATACTATATTTCGATAAAATACTATAATATACCCTTGTAAAAAGTAATATAGAACGCAAAAATACTATACTTTCAATTATCGATATCAATATATTTAATCGAGTAAAATTTTGAGCGCTAACTATTCCGATCCGAAGAGAAACGATAACGATATTGCGTACAATAAAATCGTTGTTTGAATTATTCAAACAAAAATACGATATATTTTAACGGTTACGACAATAATTCCCTATTCGTCATCTAGCAACACTGCACTGGTCTATGGTGAGGTGAGTGTGTTTTAGCTATATAACGGCTTAAAAGTGTTATTTATATATTTATAAAATAGAATTGGATCGGGTAGGGCCGGGCCTAACAATTTATAAACTCTGGCCGGCCATACTCGGGCCGGGCTATAGCGACTGATTCTCGTACCCGAGTCGCGAGAGAAGAATGACCTTTGGTCAATGTATAATGAGTTGAAAGAAAAAATAAAATATTTTTTTTTCTTTAATATAAACATGCTTTTGTGCAGGGTCCATCCGTATTTTGGAGCACCCTTAGTGTTTTTATTTTTAGAGCTTGAAAAACTTACCAAGTTGTATGGCTTTTTCATGAACCGTCATCAGGGTGTTTTAGCAGAACAAATAAATGAGCATGGCAAATTTGTCAAGAAATATCAATTTTAATTTTTGAATCGATCGCCCTGTATATAATTTATCGGATAGCCTCTTCATTGCTGATTCCGAATATACCAGGTTTGCGCTATAAAATTGAGAACAATGACAAAACTCTTTCCATAACATTCATGTGATAGAAACAGAACGCTGTAAAATAATGTGTTGGTCAAATGCATCGATGCTATGGTACAGTTCTTGTCTTTTTTCACATTTAGTTTTAAAGATAGAGGTATCAAACCTAGTAAAAGTATATTCAGAATCATTAACAAACGGAATACCCGCTAAATGAACTATTTAATCCATTTCAAAAATCAAAGGTTGACCTGTTTAAATCATTTAGGATCTTCATTTGTGTATCCGATGTCAAGTTGTAAGAGTTCAGGAAAAATACAATACAATTTTGGTAATTTAAAGTGTTTCTAGCTCTAAAAATAAAAGCGCTAAGGGTGCTCCAAAATATACGGAAAAACCCTGTATGTACATTAATACTCTGTAATCAATCCTATCCAACACCCCCCGTATAAATTCCAGACGCCTGTCCTAATGCACCCTCGTCGGCCGTCTCGACGCTATAGAGGGTGCGGCTTTTTTTACTCACCCAGTCGTTTTACTATACTTCCTAGTAAAATACGTTCAACCCTTGCAAACATTTTAAAAATAACACAAAATGTGCTTGTTGTAGTTGGATAATATAAGTAAAACAAACAAAGGAAATTTCCGGCAGTTTTTTCAGTTTCAGAAATAGTTCAAGTTTGGACATATTTTTTAGGAGTCCCAGGAAGGGCGTGGAAATATGGATTTAAAAGGAAGAGTAGCCCTAGTGACAGGTGGGGCGTCTGGACACGGCAGGGAGTATTGCAAGGAGTTGTTCAAGCAGGGGTGCAAGGTATTTTTTTTTTGGAATATAAACTTTATCTTTCAAAATCTTGTCTCCATGTTTAGTTCTATAAATTTACTGTTTTATCATTTCCGGTCAATTTTTATGTTGCGATTAAAGAAAACAAGTCAATAGACGGCAATTTAATTTATATGTTCCTAGTATATTATAATATAACGCACAGTGCTAAGATCGAGTATCTTCAATATTGGGATAACTGATACTCTCTCTGTTAACTCAATTATCATATTATATCCTAACCATGCTGGTTAGGTTTTAGCTAATTAAATCATGTATCGCTATATTGGCTATAAGTAAAATATCTGCGTCTAGTGTGATGTATTTAATTTATTTCCGCACGCAAGTTGTCGTCTTAACTAAAATACAGAATAACTTCATTCATTGTTAAAATTTTGCAAATAATCTTCACGAAAAGCATATTTTTTAATCCTAAATATGGAGAAAGAAAGATCGACGAGGACCAAACTAATTTATGCGTTAGTATGTGGTGTTGTTAATGAAGGGGTGATAAATCGTTAGCCTCCCGCTAAGTATGCATTGTGCAGCGTACAATAAAGTTGAAAAAGGTGAGTGCTTGTTTGTTGTAGTAGTATTATCGGAAATAATTGCACAAGTGCATCCAAATTACCGATAATTTTGAATGACAGCGTGTTTTCTAAAAACTGCATGAGTTCATTTTCATATTTTAAAGGTGGAGGGTTCTTTTTCCAAAATATGAAAATGATCGAATGCAGTTTTTCTAAAACAACACGCTCGAATGCAAAATTATCTGGTTAATTTGATGCACGAGTGTAATTCGGGGGAATATTTCCCGAATAAGGACAAGTTTTAAAAAATACATTTTTATTATTTTTTTATTACAAAAACGTATATGTAACTGTAAACAAAATAAAGAGACGCAAAAATACTCTTTTTTTAATCCGAAACGAGACATTTAAAGATATATTATTTGACTAATTTATAAATTGTCCCTGTCATCGTAAGTAGATACGCCTGATGCAATTATCGCTGTGCTCTTTCGGTTTCTACAGTGCAATTATCACTGTAATTTTCCGAGAATTGCACTCTTCTAATGGAATTTTTTATACATGAGGGAAATATTCGGAAGTAATTGCACAAGTGCATCAAAATTACCGATACTTTTGCATTGTGTTGTCTAAAAACTGCATGAGTTCTCGTAATGGGTTTTTTTATAGATAAGGCAAATATTCGCTCTAATTTTCCGATAATTGCACTCCTCTAATGGTATTTTTTTACATAAGGGAAATATTCTTCCGAATGGGTTTTCAAAGTCTTCTTCTTCTTCTTCTTCGTCTGACTAGGATTGCTCCTGTTTGTCTGCCTCTCATTCTGTTTCTGTTGTTGTTGTTGTCAGTAGGTTGTCCTTCCATCTTTTCTTTGGTCTTCCTGTTGGTCTTCTGCTGTAAGGTTTATTATTTTTGCAGATCTTAGCTAATCTGTCAGGTGCCATTCTATTAACATGACTATCCCAGTCTCTTTTCCTTGCTTTTACCGATTTTTTGATGTTCGGGATGTTACATTGCTCCCGTATGCTCTTATTTGTTTTTCTGTCTCTGAGTGTTATACCCTTTATTGTTATTAGAGTCTTCATTTCTACGTTACTCATTATCTGGTTTGTTCTTTTTGTGTCGGCTCGAGTTTCTGCCGCGTAGGTTAGAATCGGTCTCACAGTTGTTTTATAAATTTTTATTCTGCTCTCTGTGTACATGTGTTGATTCGTCCATATGGTTTCTCTCAAGCATCCGCTAACTTTTGTTGCTTTCATTGCCTGTCTTTTTGATTCTGCGGTTATGTTCCTGTCGCTAGTGATGTCAATTCCAAGGTAAGTAAATGTCATAACCTGCTCTATGCTTCTGCTCTCCAGTTCCAATTTGCACCTTCGAGGGTTCCTACTAATCATCATACATTTTGTTTTTCCGCAGAAATCTTCATGTTATAGGCTTTCGCTGTGATGGTGAATGTGTGAAGTTGTCTTTGTAGGTCGTCTTCATTGTCTGCCACCAGTAGTACGTCGTCCGCATAGCATAATATATTGACTTTGTTAGGTCCCATTCTATATCCTTCTCGCTTCTTCACTGCATTTATTATTTTATCCATTATTACATTGAACAGTAAAGGGCTGAGCGAGTCTCCCTGCCGTATCCCTCCATTTACAAGTATGGGTTTTATATCTCCTTTTGACGTTATGATTTTTATTCTGTTGTCTTTGTTTATTTCTTCTAATTAGTCTATAGTCTACATGTTTTTGTTCTGGCATTTTAAAAATGTCATTTCTTTTTGCCCTATCAAAGGCTCTTTTTAAATCCACAAAGCACATGTATGCGGGTTTGTTATATTCCACTAACTTTTCCACTATTTGTCTGACAATGAATGTTGCATCTACGGTACTGCGATTCTTTCTAAAGCCTTGTTGTTCTTCCGCTATGTCTATTTGTTCTTCTAATTTGTCTTTTATTATTGCCGTTAGTAGTGTCAGAGTGCTATTCATTAAGCTAATGCCCCTATAGTTTTCTGGGTCTTTTCTGTTGTCCTTTTTAAGTATCGGCAGTAGAAGGCTGTCTTTCCATTCTTCTGGGATTTTCCCCCTTGTTATTAGGTTCTTAAATAATTTTAGCAACCAAGTGTGTAATGTTGGTCCCCCATATTTTATGAGCTCATTGTGTATTCCGTCGGGGCCCGGCGCTTTTCTGTTCTTTAGTCTTTTTATTCTTGTATTTACTTCTTCTTGTGCAATTTCCGTTCTGTTAGCATTGTTGTCTGCAGCATTGCTTTCCCTGTAATTTTCTTCTACTCCCCCGTATAGATTGGTAAAATGTTTGGTTCATTGTTCCTCGGTGATATCTTCGATACGTATAAATTCATTCATGTCCTTTCTTTGTCTCCGTATCATTTTCCACACTTTCTTCTGGGATCCATATAAGTCGTGCTCCATATCTTTTGTGAATTTCTCACAGTGTTCTTTCTTGATGTTATCTATTTCTTGATTTACTCTATTTCGTATCCGGACGTATTCTTCTCTAGATTCAAATGTTTGTTTGCTTTTGTGATTGAGGAACGCCTGTTTCTTTTCTTTGGCCAATATTTTTACTCTTTTGTCGAACCATGGTGTTTTATATTCGCGTTTGTTTTTATTTATTTTTCTTTTGCCCCAGCAGAGATTCTGCCGCTGCCTGTAGAATATTTTCTTTGACAATTTTCCAGGTCTCTCCTATATCTTCGATTATTTCTAAGTTATGGACGTTTAGTTTTTCTGTTAATCTGTTTTGTTACAGTTTCTTAATCCCCTCATTGCTTAGGCTTTCTATCGTTCTTCGTTATTTTTCCCAATACAAGTCCATGGTCTGAACCTACATTGGCTGATGACAGAGTGCGTACATCGAATATATGTCCAGGTTGTATTTCTCTGTTTGTTATGATATAGTCGATCATGGAGCTGCGTCCTCTTGTATCTATGTTTTTCCCGGTTTCTGCCTGGACAGACGAGTGTTTACCAAGTCTGCCTAGCGCGCTTATTGCTTAAGAAAAGCTCGGGTTATCCTACATGTCTTCAGTAATATCGCTTTCGGTATATGATGAATATGATGATGTATCTATGTATCTAGCTCAAGTTCTTTTAGATGCTGCTCCTGTGTGATGCCTGCTGTGGATCATATGAATCGAATGATTTGCCCCCTTTTCTGTTTCCAGATTATTTTCACTTCTATTGCCAAATGGGTATATTTTTCTGTTTTTGTGTGTGTAATTTTTGCTGATATTATTATCTGTTGGTATCGCTCCGTCTATTAGATATGTGGTTTTGTTCCTTTTATCCAATAATGTGAGAGCTGATATGTTGTGTGGTATAGTTTTATCGGTGTGTATGGGTATATTGTAGTACAGTTTGAACCCATTATTTTCCAATATTCTCCTCGGTGTGTAATTATAATATTGTGTTTCTGTTGATATCAGGTTAAATTTAAGTGCTAATGCCTGATACGGTGTATTATTTCTGCTGCTATATTGTGTCTTTCTGTATATGCTAATATTTTGCGACCTCCTATTACATGTGCAATTGTTTCCTGGTGTTTCCTGCGTACATAGGTTATATTATCTCTGTTTTTCCATAATGCATTTTTGGTAGTTCTTGGTTCCTATTACCTGATCCTGTATCGCTAATATGGAGCCCTCTGTGTTTGGGCACAGTTGTCCTCTCTGTAGCCACTTGTATGTGACGTCTTTGTGGAACTCATCCATTGTTAATAATGTATAGGCGCTGTCCATGTAATTTATTCCGTGACCATTATTCTATTTTATCTTGTGGTGTATACATCCGTTGTTGTGTTTATATTACGGCTTTCTGGTCGAGTCTTTTCTTAAGTTCAGATTTCAAAGGATTATTTCGTATAATTAATATTCCGATCCAGTTGAGACAGTTTCGGTGGTACCGCAGGGTTCTATTTTTGGTCCGTTACTTTTTCTTATTAATACCTCTGACATTCTTGATTCTATGACACATTGCAAAGTACAGGCATTCACAGATGATTCGCAAGTATATTGTTGTTTTGATGCGGATGGTTACAGAGAGACTGAGTCCAACATAAACCAGGATTTGAGCCTCGTTAGTGCTCTTTCAAAGAGTCACAATCTTACCTTAAATCCTATTAAATTACGTTTGATAAATTTTGGTAATAAGAATAAAGTTAATTCTTTTAAGAAAAGGCTTAATATACACATAAATGGTTCAGGACTAAAATATGTGGAAACTGCAAGGAATTTGTGTTTGACATTAGATGGTCAGCTTAGGTGGAAGAAACATTTAAAAGCCATTTTCCAAAAGACACATTTTTCATTAAAGATGCTTTTTAATAACAGATATATCTTCAATAACGACTTAAAAAGAAATTTCTCTGAGTCCCTTGTCTTATCTAACTTTAATTATTGTGACTTGTGTATGGTTTTTGTTTGGGCCAAGAAAGTAAGTCTCGTAGACAGAAGAGTCAAAATTCGTGCCTCTTCTTCGTGCACTGTTTAAGAAAGTTTAGGCATGTACCACATTTATAAGATATTATAATTATTGGTTAAGAATGGATGCTCGTAAAGAACTCCATTTTTGTAGCTTTTTAGTGACGATTATTAATGACCCTGCTTCTCTTGTTTCCATTTGAGAGCGCTTAATTTTTCATCATGATATTCACATCGAAAATGTCCGAGATGGAACAAGGCTAACAATGCCTCATGATGACAATGCCATGTTTCGGCGCTGTTTTTCGTATTGCTGTTCATTATTTTACTTCGATACCTGAGCAATTTTTGAATTTAAATATTAATGCTTTCAAATATAAATATAAAAATATATGTTAAATGTACATGCATGATTAGAATTGGTTTTATCTACTGGTTATTTTTGTACATTCTTGGTCATTTTAGTTAATATAGTTTCCCGTACTTGTACAGATACCTACTCACAAGTATTTTCTTGAATATTGATCTGTTTTGTATTAATTTTTTGAAACGAAATGTTTTCACTCCGATTACCTGTTAATTTTACATAATTATGCTCTCTAATTATTATTAAATAGACTTCTTGGTTTTTAAATGGTTATCCTTATTATATTATTAATTTTAACTTTTGGAATGCTCGCTCGCTATACCTAGATGCTAGTTAATCTCGATTTTAAAAATATATTTTTAACACTTTGTAATTATAATTTTATTATTAAGCATGCCATTATTTGGTTTAGTAGAGTAGCTATTGGAGCTAGACTGCGCCAGGTAACAAACAAAATGATTCAATGTATAGTACTTTAGACTATGTTACGCGTCATCTTTTGATGCAGAATTCGTGGACTGTGCTGTCTTTAACTCGGGTTTCTCTGATCATGAGGCAGTATTAACAGAATTTTCGGTAAAATCCAAATGCAAAAATGTTTCACGCAAATTATGCCGTATTTTTTCGGACAAAAATTTTCTAAATTTCAAGCACCTTTGTCTAACAACTGACTGGGTTGTCCTCTCTGATGATGTCGATACCGAATTTTCTAGTTTATAAAAAGTTTATCTACTCTGGCGTTCAAATCCTTTTCCCCTAGGCCTATCAAAGTTAAACAGCATAAACCCTGGTCAACTAAAGGCTTACGCACATCTGCAAAGAACATGCGTTCATTATCTCACCTAAAAAAATACTCGGACAGCGTCTTCTTCCCTGATTACGTGAAACTTTACAGAAAAGTCTATCATAAGACTATAAAAGCTGCCAAGAGGACATTTATTATAATGAGAGGCTGGCTAAATCCGGTAACGTTGCTAAAGAATCATGATCTATTGTGAATGACTTAAGGAATAAGACTTCTTCGTCTAGTACAATCGCTAATTCACCTGAGAACCTAAACAATTACTTGGTAAATGTGGCTAAAGAATTAATGAACACCATAACTCCTTCTCATGATCCACTTTCATATCTCTCTAATGCTAATGTGAATTTACACAGTTTCTTCTTTACGCCTGTAGCATTAGCCGAGCTTCGCAGTACAATTAAAACATTAAAATCAAATCCTCATCTGGGATTGATGGGCTTGCTCTGAAAATATTCTCAAACCTGCCTGAATGCACATTAAATCATCTTACTACTTTAATTAACAAGTCATTCCAAAATGGGGTTTTCCCAAACTGTCTTAAGACGGCAATAATTATTATTCCTTTGCATAAAGGAGGAGATAAAAACCAAGTTTCGAACTATCGCCCAATTGCACTCCTCCACATTATCAAAGATCAGTGAAATACTGGTAAAAAAAGGCTTCTATCTTTTGTCTCTAAATATAAAATAGGCACTTACTACCCATCAGTTTGGATTTTTAAGTAATAAATGCATAAATGATGCTACGATTTCCTTCTTAATTATGTATACTCCAACCTGAACAACCATCACTCTACAGTAACAATTTTCTGTGATTTCTCTAAAGCTTTTGATTGTGTAAATCATAATATCCTATTAACAAATTACAGTACTGCGGATTTAAGTCGTATCTTTAACAACAGAAGTCAGCTTGTGAGGGTTGATACGTCGATGTCTTATTGAAAGCCAATAGATTGTGGAGTACCCCAGGGTTCAGTACTAGGTCCTATTTTGTTTCTGCTGTTTATCAACGATAGCGGGCATTAGCGGTAAAGTCTGTCTCTTTGCCGACGATACTAGTTTCACTTGGAGCAATCCGAATATTACGGCGCTTCACAGAACTGTATCTAGTGACCTAATCATCATTAAATCATGGTGCGATTCTAATCTCCTCTCCCTCAACGTTTCTAAAACTAAAATCTTGTCATATGAAAGTACGTTGCAATATTTTGTACTTAATAACACCACTATTGACGTCGTTGAATCTGTGAAATTCTTGGGGCTTGTTGTGGACAACCATTTAAAGAGGGAATAGCACATCGATGCCTTATCAAAAAAAATCTGAATAAAAGGCATATATTATTATTATTATTATTATTATTATTATTATTATTATTATTATATTGTGAGAGATTCAGTCGTGGGTATTCTTTGTCTGCTTGCTTGACTGCTCTGTGCAATGAAGTATGGTTGTTGTGGAAATATTTATTTTCTAAGGATTTCTATCTAATTTGCGTGAAGTATGTGAATATCTGAGTCCTCTTTATCCTTCCGTATCTATTGTGAGTCTCTCTTTGCATGACTTCCGGTGCAGTTTTCTATGTTTCGTCAGTTCAGATCTTGTGAGTGAGTATATTTATATTTTCTAGGTCTCTTCTTGTTCATTTTATTACTTTAAAGGAATATGTGAGAAGCGGAATGGCAAATGTGTTAATGGCTTTGAATAAGTGCTCCTATAATGAGTTTTTGAGTTGATGATTAGTGTTAAATTTTTCTTATATTCTTTCATTAGTTGCTTTTTTGTTGTTGTCTGGTCTATCCATGTGTTGCGCTGAAATCCTAAATATTTTTATGTTTAATCTTCTTGTATGATATCTAGTATCTCGTTTGTCGAGTTTCTGCGCCTTTTCATTTACCCATGTTATTGAGTGGGTATTGATTTTCCCGAGGATTTACCTCATTCTATAGTCTATAGATATAATTGCTTTGCATTTACCAATTTCCAATTTCATTTCAATATCTAATGATGTTTCCTGCATAATTTTTTAGTAGTTCCCTCATTTGTATCTGTGTTGGTGCATATATTTTGATGTCATCCATATAGAAAAAGTGGTTAATTTTGTGTTCTACTTTGTTCTATAATGTTTGACCTGAAAACAGTATTTTGTATTATTTAATGTATTTAGGCATATTATTATTGATATTATTATTATTAATCTAAAATAGGGTGAAGGATATAAACCGGTATGAATCTGTAGATATGAACTGAGAACTATTAGAAGTTGAGAAATTTATTAGATTCGCCAGTATGTAGGTAGTGGTTATAAATTATTTTTGAACGCCTTAAATAAGTTTTAATATAAATAAACAGAGTGTGTTTGCATTTAGGTATTCACATTTCATATATGTATATATAGCCTATTAGTTCCTAATATCTAATTAAATTATTCATATTAAGCAACTAAACAAAACCACTCAACATTAGACATTTAATGTCTTTTTCCTACTTCTACACTTTAATTGATTTATTAGACATTTACTCCCTACTTGTTCTTTAATGAGATTCAATATGATACAGATTTTTCATTACGAAACGAGTTTATAACCAATCGAAATGCAATATCACAGCAATATATACCGTCAATATCAAATAACAATGAAATTTAAAATCTACAATTTTGACAATTCATAATTATGTATTTTTTCTACTCCTATACTTTAATTGATTTATTAGATATCTACTACCAGTATCGTAATGAAGTCTATTACGATACTGACGTTTCATTACTAAACTGGGCTTTAATCAGTCAAAATTCAACGTCACAGTGATATTCGGTCAATATCAATCAATTTTGACAGTTCATAGATAATTTACTAAGTAAATTTTAAAAATTAAAGATTATTTTCATTATTATGACTGATGGTAGAAAAAATAGTATATGCAACTCACGATTAATTACTATTAAGACTTTCGCATTCGTTACGACACTCGCCTACGCTCGTATCGTAGTTATCATGCTCGTGTCTTAATAGCCATCATTAATATGCATCATTGCATAATATACTATACTTTCATTATTATGACTTGCCGTATAACATTTAACATATTGGCTCGTGATGCGCGAAACGAAACTATTTCTGCGTAGTGCCGTGAGCAATGAGCATTTGCCGTTAGATTAGTTCTTCGTCATATGAAGCTTCGAATCTTAGGTAACTTGGCAGTTTCTAGTATGTTTCTTTTTGAGATTTTGTTGTTGTATATCAGGTGTTTACGGTGTATTAGTTTCAGAAACGACCGTTATTATTTGAAAATCATATTATACAGCCGGGCTAGTAAAAAAATATCGGAAGGCTTAAATATCTTCAAAATCGCTGCATTTACAAAATTCGGTAGGTATCTGAAGGTTTCCGGCCATGGGGAATTCAACCATGATATCGGTACTGTTGCCAGATTTACCAGTTTTGCGCTACACGTAGGCATTTTGTTATGTTAAATGGAACACTACATTTATTTTTATTGCAATAAATTCTTCTTCTTTAAGAGCCTATCCGTTCCGGATGTTGGCTGTCAGAATGGCTATTCTTACTTTGTTGATGGCGATTCGGAAAAGTTCTGTTGATGATTTGTCAAATCACGTTCTAAGATTTGCCAACCAAGATATTTTCCTTCGGCCAGGTGCTCTCCTGCTGTTAATTTTGCCTTGTAGGATTTCCTGTAGCAGCCCGTATCTATTTGGTTTCCTCATTATGTGGCCGAAATACTGAAGTTTCCAAAATTTTACGGTATCCAACAGTTCTGGTTCTTTCTTCATCCATCGCATTACTTCTGTGTTGGTAATTTTTTGTGTCCAAGATATTTTCAGTATTCTCCTGTACAGCCAGAGTTCGAACGCTTCAATTCTTTTGGTAGTCTCTTTAGTGAGTCTCCAGGTTTCTACGCCATACAGAAGAACCGATAAAACGTAACAGCGCAAGAGTCTAAGCTTCATGTCTAAGGATAGATTATGGCTTTTAAAAAGCGAGCTCATTTTAATAAATACAGAGCGGGCCTTCTCGTATTTCTTGAGAGTTGTCCCATCTCTCTTTAATGATTGTCCCCAAGTATGTGTACTGCCTTACTCTTTGTATTCTACTGTGATTGATGTATAAACTGTCTTCCGCGATGTTTCTTTTACTTACTATGAGGAGTTTGGTTTTGTTTATGTTCATTTCCAACCCGTACTGTGAGCTAATTCTGGTCACCCTATCCATCAAACTTTATAATCCTTGAAGATTATCTGCAAACATGATGGTATTCATCTGCATATCTTCAGTGGCGGACATATCACCGGGCAGTTCGTTGCGCCGCCCTGGGGCCCAAGGTTCAGAAGGGCCCCACGATGCCGCGGATTATAAAGTATTCTGTATCGAAGTAAGTAAAATGGTAAAACATCAAATATGGAAACCAAAAATAATGAAATAATAATTAAGCTACATTCAATAAAGTTATAAAGTCACAGAATAGATATGCCTAATATTCTTTGAGAGCCTGAGAGCGTTAAATTTGGCAACTCCCAGACCCAGCCACCGAACAATTAACTACTGTGATTCCCACTATTCCCAGTAGGCCGCATTTTCATTTACTTTAGAGCAAATTATCAAATACTTGATATTTGAATAGTTTGTTTGGTATGATTAAATAATATTAGTAAGTGGAGTGCTAAGACTTATACTGTAGCTGCTTCAGGCAGAATATATAAAAAAAGGTAACGTATAGAATATTTATATTTTTACATATTGTTTTATCTTTTGTCTCAGCCTAAAGACTTTCTAAGAAAATCAATTGAATGTAACTATATTTCTCAATTACTTACTAATTACTTTACTTTGATAAATACGATATTATAATTATATAGTGAATGGTATACAATGGCGTAGTTTAAACCAGTGAAATCGTTGGCCCTCCCCCCGCGGCAAATATTGTGGGGGCCTACTTTTCATAAATTGACTAAGACTAAGAGCCTAATAATAATAAACTATTTTTGTTATGATAGGAACGAATAAGTACACTAGTTTTTTTGTTTAAAATATAGTCGGCTATCTTTGTCATGCCTGTTCGCCTGTTCCACGAACTTGTCAACTATACGCCACTGGCCACTGGTGTGAGTGATATAGAATGCTTTATAATTTAACCTTTAACATGGTCCACTGTGATGCATCGGCATATAGGAAATCCCAAGCGAATTTTAAATTTACTCTCCAAATATTTGTTAACTGTTGACTTTAGAGCATAATTAGACTTTTTGCTCATGCCGAATTTGAACAATTTTTTACAAAACAATCTTAATTTATTTGGATAAAATTGCAACTAAGTTTTCATTAAAATTGAACAGGCAACACTGCAAATACCAGACACCACCACCAGCAAAATGCCAAATCATAGTTTGACAAGTTTACTTATGCTGGTATTTGTAGTATTACTTGTTCAATTTTAATGAAAAAGTAGCTGCAATTTCATTCAAATCAGTTAATATTGGCTCATCCAAAATTGGTCAAATTCGGCATGTGTATTTAAAAAGATTTGTTTGGTTAGAGTCTTTGTTTCTACTGTAGTTTACTAAGGTTTGCTTAGTTTCTCTTCTTTTTAGTTTTGTATTACTAAAGTTTTTTTATTTTATTACTCCTTATGTGATACGGAAAATACCAATCTAGTTATTAGTAATAAAATATCGCAGCAAAGTCAGATTTATGCTAATGCCAACGTCAGAAAAATATTATTCGAGTGTTATTAGTTTTTATATTTTGTTTAAAGTGTTTCTATTTTATTACTTTTTATGTGATACGAAAAAGAACAGTCTAGATATTAGTAATACAATATCGCAGCGAAGTTAAATTTAACAGAACTAATGGATAAGTTTGCTAATGCCAGTTTATTATTAGTTTTTATACTTTGTTTGAATGTCTTTATTTTATGGCTTTTTATGTGATACGCAAAATACCAAACTAAAATTTTTGGTATTAACTATCTTTCATCCTAAATAAAAATTTATTTTATTTTCTTACTTTTTATGTGATACACATATATCATGTATTACCCATGAGAAATGCCTTAACTTAGTTTTAAAATATACAAGGGGTAGGGGCCCATAAATACCTTTTGCCCTGAGGTCCACGCGTCCCTACATCCCCCGCTGTCATCAACCTTATTGTTCTAAAATCACCGCAGGTTTTGGCACTTGCTTTTTTGGGCAGTGTGACAAATTCTGACCTCAACCAATCCACTGGAATTTCTCCTGTTAAGTAGATGTTGTTGAATATTCTAGTCAGCTATTTGATGTTATCTTCGTTCAGTAACTTTAGGAATTCAGTCTGTATTTGGTCCATAACAGCTGCTTTCCGAGGCTTCATTTCCGAAATGGCTGCTCACACCTCGTCTATCAGAATTTCCGGTCCCTCTCCTACAATTGGTTTTTGTTCTTTGCGTACATCATGGAATAGATTCTCTAAATATGTTTTCCAGGCCTCCTTCTTTTTCCCAGCGTCAATGATGATTTCTCTTGCTTCGTTGACCAAGGCTTTACAATTGTTTTTTGTGGCCTTTCCCTGTTTCTTCTCGTACTTTCCTGTGAAATTTGAAGTCATTGATAGTGTTCGATATCGCGACATTTTTCTAGTAGTTCTTTTTCTTTCGCTTTCCTTATTTCCTGTTTTATAATGCGTTGTATTCATTTATATTCCGTTGCATTTACTTTATTTTGTCTTCTTTCTTCCATCAAGTTTAATACTTCTGTCGTCATCCAAGATTTTTTCTTCATTCTGTCCGGTTTCAATATTTCTTTCTTTACTGTTTCTACTGCTTGTTTTAATTTGTTGAGTTCCATATCGGCGTTGTTGTTTTCATTTGGTTGAATGTTGTCGTTGAGCATTGTCGCTGCTGCTTCCTCTATTGCTGGGATTTTGAGTCTCCGAAGGTCATAGTTTGGAGTCATCTTGGTGTTGACCTTCTTCATTTTCACCTTAAATACACCAACCAGGGGACAGTGATCTGATCCAATGTCAGCTCCTGGATATGTTTTGAGGGATAGGCAGCTATTTCTAAACCTCTTATTGAGTAACACAAAGTCGATTTGGTTTCTAACTATTCTTCCCGGTTCATCCATAGGCGATTTCCACGTATATAATCTTCTTGGCAGCAGTTTAAACCAAGTGTTCATTACTACGAGTTCTTTCGTTACTGCAAAAACTTCAAGTTTGTCCCCTCTTTTGTTTCTTTCACCTAGTCCATGTGGTCCTATAGCGTCTGATGTACGACCTTCTCCCATTTTTGAGTTAAAATCGCCCATTACAATTGTGATATCATGCATCTTCAGTTCCTTTAGTATATTATTGAGTGTTGTGTAAGTACATATTTTCCACTTCTTCATCTTCTTTATCCAGCGTAGGGGCGTATATTTGTTCATGTCAACCGGACTCGCTCTCATTTGGATGACTGCTATTCTTTCTGATACGGGTATAAAGGCTTTCACACACTGCGCTATTTTCTTGTTCAAGACAAAACCCACACCGTGTTCATGTCTTCCATTCGTAGTGCCTGAAAAGAGAACTCTATAATCCTCGATGTATATATCGCCACTGTCTGGCCATCTCATTTCACTTATTCCCAGGATATCTATCCTCATTCTTTGTATTTCCTTGATTGTATTTTGAATTTTACCTTGCTGGCTCATTGTTTTTACATTCCAGGTTGCTATTCGTATTTCCTCTTTGGTATTGATTGCTCTAACGTCTCTGCTGTCCCTCCCGTAGATCCGATTGAGGGACTTACTCCGGATGTTGATTTAGCTGCAAGCATAGCCATTTTGATTCTACTAAGACATATCCATTTTGGATCTTTAATGAGGTGGGTCGGTGGGTGTCCAAAGTTCTTCCTCATCGCTATGCCGTTGACAGTTCTACTGTTCATCCTGCAATAAATTGGGCGTATCAAATTTAGTAAGACCCAAATGTTCAAAGTTTTATCTCTACTAACTGTCGAGATGCGACAACATCGCATTTTTAGTAAAAACTACCGGAACGCTTAAATATCTTCAAAATCACTAAAGGTTGATTTTCATATATAGGACTGTGCGCCTACCATGCTGCGGCCGTCGCGGGTATTCTACTTTTTCACAATAGGATTGAAGGTCGTAGCACAGTCCTATTTATGTGAAAATGCAAATAAGAGCTTCAGTGCGTTTTATATGGAACATACAATTTTTTGATTTACAGTGACAACGACACGGTAGGTGCACAGTCGGTGCGCAGTCCTATATATGAAAATCAGCCTTAAAGCTGCATTTAGAAAATACAGGGGTTTTTGAACATGTGGAATTGACCAATAGTCTCGCCATTGTTGTCAGATTTTTTAGTTTTGTGCTATACGTAGTATTCCCTATTTATTCTTATAGCGATGAATTAGGTGAGCCAAATTTAATAAAATCCACAGGTTTTCACAGGCTTCATTTGAAATAAAAGAAGTAATAGTATGTAATGTCAATATTCGAAAACTGATATGTTAATTATTTGCTTTAAAGCCCCAGACTTTTCAGAAATGAGGCGGTAATTTTTTTATTTAATATTTTGGTTGGTTTCCTCACACTTTATCTAGGCTTGGAATTGGTCCAAGTTCTAGCAGAGGCAGATACTTAGAGCGTGCTTAAAAGCCAACAGGCAAAACAACAACGAGAAAACAACAGTAGCTAACGGTAAAATAGGAATGAGATTGAAAGCCAACGGCCAAACAATTTAATGCAATAATTAAATTAATAAAAGTTTAATAATGCAACAGACAAATTTAAACGACAGTATTTTTGATTAAATGTGCAAAGTGTGCGCCTTCATTATCGTCAGTCGATCATAAAGCTCTAAGTGTGTTGTTCAACATGTCCGGTCTAATAAGTACTACTTCAGCGCGGATTATTTCGCAGAGATCATTCAAATTTTCTGGACGATCTCTGCAGACTCGGTTCTTCATGTGACCTCAGGTTTCAAATGAAACCTGTGATAATTTTGGATTTTATTAAATTTGGCTTGGCACCCATCGCGATAACAATAAATTCAAAACTGAAAATCTGACAAAAATGGCGAGACTATTGATCAATTTCGCATGCTCAGAAATCCCCAGATACTGTATTTTGTAAATACAGCTTTAGCGATTTTGTAGATATTTAAGGGTTCCGGTACTTTTTACTAAAAATACGTTGTTGTCACATCTCAGCAATTAGCAGAGATGAAATTTTGAAACCTTACTAAATTTGATTCGCCCAATTTATTGCAATAAAAACAAATGGGGCGTTCAATTTAAGATAACAAAATGACTACGTTTAGCGTAAAACTCGTAAATCTGGCAACAGTGCCGATATCATGATTCAATTCCGCATACCCGGAAACCTCCCAGGTACAGAATTTTGTAAATACAGCTTTAGGGGTTTTGAAGATATTTAAGCGTTGCGGTACTTTTTACTAACCCTGCATGATAATCTAAGAAACCCAGTTGTTACATCAAAATAAAGATCGCAAATGAAACAACTCAGGCACATAAAGCAAAAAAAAGGACTTCTACCAAATGCAAAGAATGTAATAGATGTTTTACTTGTTTTACTGAAAATCACTAATTTAATTTATGATTGTCAGATATTTCTAAAACTTTTGTGATCATACTCATGACACTATATGAATATTTTATTATTGAAGGGCCATGAGCATCACCGCCAACCGCCACCGCTGGCTTTGGGTTTTTTTTTTGCAAAAAAATAAGTTCTGGTGTTATGTACCAACTACATATATCAATAAATTCGCTAAAAAGTAAATACATGTGTTCTGTAGGTAGTGGTCTCTGGTTAGCAGCTTTAAGACCCTCATGATGCTAGACAACGTATTAATGGCTATTAAGACACTGTCATTACGACACTCGACTACGGCTCAAGTCGTAATTCTCATACTCGTGTCGTAACGTAACAGCCATCATTAAATGCTCATTACATAATATCCTATTAGTGAATGCATTTACTTTCATATATTTATTTGATGAAAATGCTATTTCCGTTTTAGGTGTCTATTTGTGATATAAATGCAGATGCTGGAGAAGACTTATTACATCAACTTTCAAAGAATGTCAAAGACCGGGTTATCTTTATTCCTTGTGACGTTACAGATTACATGCAATTTGAAGGTAAGCAAGCCACATGAGTTTTAAAAGAAAAATGAAGTGTACGGCCGAAAATACAACTTAATTTAACAGAAAAATACCAGGTATTTTCTAAGTAATATCTCTGTTGAACATAATCCTCACCTTTAGAGTCATGTTATGGATAAATCCATAAACGAAGGCCTATTATTCCGCAAACGGCCAGAATTATGTAGGTAAGGTTATGCTTGTGGATAAGCGTTATCTATTCTGTGTCGTAACCATGGCATATTCCAAGAAACCTTGGGTTGTTCCAGAATCAATCCGCGTCAAGGACTGTCCACAAAATTAAATATCAAGCACTTTTATATTTTTCTTTTCTTTCTAGCTTATGTCCTTGTCGACACTTTAATATTTGATGTGCGTTAACAACAAATACAAAATATTGCACAACCATCAAGGGATATCCTAGGAAGCATACAACGCTACCAGAACTAAAAGTTGCCTGTCAGGGTCCCTAAATTAGAATGTGAATTTTTCATATTCTCTTTATTCTTTCCGACTGATGCTGTTGTGGACACTTTAATCTTTGATGTGCGTTAACGATATTCTGCATAGCAATCACGGAATATCCTAGAAAGTAACAAGCGCTACCGCGGAACCAAAAGCCTGCTCGTCAGGGACTGTCCATAAATTCAAATTTGAATTTTTCATATATTTTTGCTTTCTTTCAGACTCATCTCATGTCCTTGTTGTAGACACTTTAATATTTGATTTTGTGCAGCCATCAAGGGATAGCCTAGGAAGTAACCAGCGCTGTCAGAACCAAAAGCCTACCCGTCAAGGACCGTCTATAAATTAAATTTGAATTTTTCACATATTTTGTATGCTTTCTGACTCATGCCTTTGTGGACACTTTAATCTTTGATGTGCATTAACGATATTTTGTACAGCCATCAAGTAATAGTCTACGAAGTAAGCAGTGCTACCAGAAACAAAAGCCTGCTCGTCAGCGACTGTCCATAAATTCGAATTTGAGTTTTTCACATATTTTTGTATTCTTTCTGGCTCATGTCATTGTGGACACTTTAATATTGTTACGGCTAGCCTAACAAC
>JAEQML010060246.1:0-27444 GCA_016904865.1 Pissodes strobi | reverse complement strand
GGAAGCATTGAAAAATATATTTAGAATGTTCCTCGTAGTTCATTAAACATCAGTGATATATATTGGATTTCTTTCAAGTGAATATCAAGGTCCAACCTTGACTTACTGTGGCTTCCACTTATATACTTACGAATCCAGCATAATATTATATTACCATTATGTAATGTTGGGGTATTTCCCAACTTCTCTAAACCATTCGGCCACTAATGAGCTACTGAAAGCGGATGTTTTTCTTACCTGATTGAGATAATGATTTGATATACTTTTATAATAGAAGCGCTTTCAATATCGGCTATTATGAGCCGAATTAAATTAATCGATATCTTCAAAACCATACATAAAAGTAATAATTCGGAGCATTATCCGATAACAGAATATCTATTGATAATTACCGTTTAAGAATTTGAATCGATCAAGTACATACAGGTAATGCAAACAACAGAAACAAAACCATTAAAAGTTTATGTGCGACTGGGTGCCGTTATATTTAAAATAATTTCACATTAAGCATCTTCACTTCGTACGAGGTGAAAACTAAAATTCTTTCGCGATTTTACTTAATCGAGCTTCTAACCTGAATAACAAAATTTGTATATGTAGGGCTAAAGCACAAATAGAATTTTGAATAGTCCATATATAATTACAAATATCATTGCCTAGGAGAAATTCTACCAATAATTTTTTTCCCAAACATGCGATTTAGAAATAATTGAAAATTCTCAATATAACGAAAAAAGTTGCCTTTGTTTGACATGTATTGTTATCTTTCCTGTTGCTAATTTGTGCTGGTTACTCCCAAGAGTTATCACAGTGATACGGTTGGACTTCCCGCACAGGTATTAGTAGTTATTTTGACTGTTACAGTCGAGTTATACTATTAAGTGTTATTGTCGAATTGGAGCAAAAACCTTGGCAAAAACACTACATTATAGACATCTCATAAAAACAACTAAAGACTGTTTCATCTGCAACAATCATTGATCCTGATTTTAGTTAATTTCAAACAATATCTACCTCGTTTCACCAGTTGATACCAGCGTCGTCACCATCAGGGGAAAATGCCACAAATGCAATACTGCCGTAGTTTTTAAAGAGGCCAGAAAAGCAACTGAGCTTTTTGGTTATTCATGTGATCAATGCCAACAAAAAATTATTTGCCAGAACTGCTGTGGACTGTGCATTACTGAAATACGAGCAGTGCAACTGCAGAAATGTATAGTTCCATTCTTTTGCTTGGATTGTCTCAACAGCATGAAGCAAATCTTAAACCTCACTGGCAGAATTGACCAAATAGGCACGAAAGTGGAGGACCTGAAGCAAGATGTCTCCGGATTGACGGTAGCAGTTTGTGACCTTCATGTTGAAAAACTGGATACAGCAGTTAATGCAATGAACTACAGGGTTGCTGACTTAGGTAAGATCCTTAACACACACACCAGTCTTGCATGACCAGGCAACTCATGGAGCCTTCTGATCACAAGGATATGAGCTCCAGGAGCGTCAAAGCAGATCCAGCAATGTTATGTTGTTTAAGGTACCTGAAAACGGCAATGATGAAACGAAATTGTGGCTATCCTTGAGGTACTGAAAAATAACCCACCAGCTGTGGTCCAGTTTGGAGTGGGCAGAAAGAATTCTAAAAGGGCGCGGGCTCTAAAAATTTCTTTGAATTAGCAGGTCGCTGTCGCCGTAAGCTCAAAGGTAAAAATATCTACCTAAATCTTGATCTCACGCGCAAACCGCAAGAAATTGACAAACGCGTCTGAAGTGAACTTAAAAAAAGAACATCCAAAGGTGAGAAAGACCAAAGACATTTAACCTGAAGAGACGGGACAAATGGTTCTTTGTTTTCCCCCAACATTGAGGCACATTCTATGGTCGATAGATGTAGCGTTGCCAAATTTTAAGTTTACGAGTTACTGTACATACTTTTTTCATATTAAATTATAACACTAAATACTTATTTTCCCCATTTTTGATTCATCAAAAACCGGTTCTGAAGTTCTTACATGTCAATCTGACAATGCCGCTTCCCTTGGTTCCGCCTTGTTTTACCCCCAAAATATTTATAGTATGCACGTAGTAAAGTAACTGCACCAATAGATTGAGAGCATTGGAGGTCGACGACCGACGGCTCTTCCCCATTCGAAGTATACTAACTTGGTAACGTTTCAAAACCAGTGAAGGCACTGCTGTAAATATGTTTACCTACTTTAGTTATATTATATACCTACCTAATACGGGTACTTATTAATACAATAGCTTTATAGAAATGCCCTAACAATTTACTGGTTTAGCAGATCTAAATAAACCAATTACAATTGCCAATACTCTAGATTTAATCTTTTTTTCTAGATATACCAGTTTATTTAGGAGATTCAGCATTTATAATGAAATGAAAAAATATTTTTAATAGGTATTTAATAGAAGAAAACAGTTATTAAGCTACTTTTTGAATATGTCATTAACCAGATAATATTTGTCATATTTATATGTTTTTAAATAAAATTTGTACGCTTCAGTTCCTTTTTATTTGTCTCAAAAATAAAGATAAGCAATTTATTTTTAGGCTAGCAGTGGTATGATTTCATTTTCGTTTAACCATTGAGAGCAGAAAAACCCTATGTGTCACAAAAACGTTTAAATCGGGATAAAATTGCGTATTTTTGGTATCTCATAAATTTCGTGTTCAAATTTGAAATTATTCAGGAAATAAGTTTTCGGAAATTTTATTTCATTATTAGCTGCTGAATAGTATATTATGCAATGACCATTCATTGCAAATGTAAGTTGAATAGACTTTTTTCTACGACTGCCCTGAAAATAGACAAAAATGCACTAACAACTGCTCTGGAAAACTGGACATTTCAAACATCGTGTGAAAAGTATACTTTGCACACGGCGTGTGCAAATTATACTTTTCACACGCTTATTCGGGTATTTAGATTAAAGGGCGTCGTCTCCGTTTTAGAGCTTCGCCCTCAAAGGTCCCATTACCAGATCTCTAAAAAAGGGGGCCCAATTATAGGGCTTCACCCCCCGGGAGCCCCTTTTTGCAAAACTTTAGAAAATGGAACTCTTATACCAGGGGCCCCCGTTTAAGACTTGGGGCCCCATTTTAGGGCTTCGCCCCCGGGGGCTCCGTTGCTAAACCTGTAAAAAATGGGACTCCCGTACCATAGGCCCCATTCTAGGGTTTCGCCCCCTGAGGCCCCATTTTAGGGTTTCGCCCTCGGAGCCTCTTTTTCAAAATATTTGGAAAATAGGGACCCCCACTCCGGTGGCCCCATTTTAGGACTGTGCCCCTAGTTATAGTTTAGCGAGAATCTCTTACTCACGTAGCTTCTTTCATTAGGAATAAAATTTTCTGATAAATCAATAATAAAAATGTTTCCCATATAACATGTAATTTTCTACCACACTCCCAGTGGGGCACCCTCCCTGTATGCAGCAGTCGTAGAAAAAGTATAGTGTGCTACACGTGCTGAAAAGACTTTTTACACTCATGAGACTTTATGACACTCGCTCACGGCTCGTGTCACCAAACTGTCTCATTCGTGTGAAAAGTCTTATTTTCAGCACTTGTTGCACAATATACTATTTCTATTTTGGTATCATAAAGAAGTCTTTTCGATGACTGGTTGCTATGATATTAACAAAATTGTGCAATGTCAAAGCTCACTAGCAAAAATTTCGACACCTTTTTGAATGGGATTCCTAATAATATAGACGTCAAAAGTGACAAGATGGCCGTCCAACTTTTGATCGCGACTTGAATAAATTAATGTTTTTCATTAAAAAACGTGCAAAATAGCACTCTTCGCCAAGTTTTGTTTGGTTTCAAATGGACGTTTTAAAGCCTGAATTTGTGCGACGCGACGCGACCTATAGCTTTTTTGTATTTCGTGAGTGATTTCCTATAAATAACTTTATATCAAAGTAACGATGGTCTTGCGGTGTGAGGTATGCAAAATCTCCAGCTATTATCATCCGAACCTGAGTTTCCACAAGTAAGTAAAAGTAAATGAAACACAGTAGTACAGTGGGCACCATTTTGTGATGTGATTAATTCATATTTTATAATACTTACCTATGTATGTGATATTAATGGATAATCTGATATGTTTGCAGTCATTTACTATTATCTATTAAATCATTTTTGAAGTGAATACTTCTTTGGTTTCATGGCAGTGGTTTTGCAAGGACACGGAAAAATTTCGTGACCCAGCAAAATAACTATTTTGTGTTAACTAACCTTCAGAACCCATATCTAACCCAAACTAACGCAATCTAACCCACACACTATAAATAAAACATAAATATATTTTAAATAATGCACCCGACTAAATACCATCATTTCAAATTAAACGTATTTACTTTATTCAAATTATTATTATCATGGACTCACATTTAGTCTACGTCTATGAACTGTCCTTGCTTTCGTTCAGGCGGGGGCGGGCAATACTACATTTAGTAGTGGGGACGAAGTTTGACAAAAGTTTGTACACGATTCATAAAAATATAAGGAGGCGGGACAATCGTTTTGTTGATATTTTTGCAAGATTTCGGATTTTTATGAATGAGTTGTCGGGTCTCTTTAGGTTAAATGTTTTTGAGAAAGACATCCAAGCAGGGGCGGCTTCTCAATAAGTGCGCCCGTGCGCGCGCACTGCCTTCGAAAGTAAACGGAAAAATAAAATCTTCCCTACATACAATTTAATATAAACTAACTATAATTTGCGAATTTACATATTTTTGAATCTCCACTGGCCGCAGAATACATTATTTATAAGAGCGAAATCGAGGCACGACGGCGACGATCAAAACGCAGAGCGTCCAACGGCGGCCTCCGTCCGTAATAGTTTAAATCTGCCGTGCGCTAGTGTTCGGCGCTCTTGTTAAATGCATTTTCGTCATGCAAAACGGTCGGGAATGTTCGTAAAATCACGAGAAGTCAAGGCTCATCCGTGCGCTATTTAGATCCGCACTTTGTAGCTTAATTTAGTGATAATTTGCAATTCTTGCGTATATAGTATGGTGTCACAAGCTGATTTTTTCAGGGATGAAGGTACATGATATGATAACGCTTATTCCGGAGGTAATACAAAATTAGACTCCACAAAAGGACACTATCATCAAAAATCGAGATATTGGTACCATCGTATAGAGGAAAAAATACTTATTTTTTGGTCCAATGCACAATAAGGTCTTTGTAGGAAGTATTTTTTGATAATTATTCAAAAAAAATCATTTGCATTAGCCCATATGGCCGAAAAAAAAATTAAATGTAAATATCTCGGTTTCAACCGTGCAAAAATTTAATTAAAAAATAGTTATTTTTAAATATAACACTCAATTAACAAAAAGGGAAGGCCTAAATGAAAAAAAAATATTCTTTATAAAAGTTCCCCTTTTGTCTTGACAAGGTAATAGAGCGAATTTCATATTTTTTGCTTATAAACTAACAATGGTATAACAATAAATAATGAGAGACGTCATGGCTTTACGCCTTAATTAAATATGTCCAGCCTCTTCGCCTTCAAGCTACGGCTGATGCAACACATTTATTATAGGTCCTGAAAAATTCAGCTTGTGTGGAAAAAGTGGGAGGTAAATCGTTTTTTAGAGCGAATATTACATACTACTATTATATTATAAGTATTATTCTGTATTATACTTCAGTCGAGCCGTGAATTTATTTTTGTTTTGTTCGGTTCGTTGTCGCTTGTTAATTAGCTGCATATAAACTCGTGAGTTTAGTGTACGTAATATTGTTTAGTGTTTTATATTTTTATTTATATACTATTATTCTACTGTCATGGCTAGTAGTTCGGGTTCTGACAATTGCTGTGGGGGCATTAATTCAGTTGACAATATTATTAAAAATAACTTTTCTCTATTGGATCTGAATAAAAAGATTGAAATAAAGAGGTTAGGGCGACCGATGCCGGTTTTAAAATTAGACCAAACATGTGCCAAGAAAAAGGATGGTCGGTCTTTCACCAGACATTTTAACCCCCGAAATCTTGTGGCGAATGGAATTTCACTTTAAAGCTAGGAAACGGCAAAGTCGAAGGGCTAACCATCGACAAAAAGATGTTCAATAACACTTTTTTGCCATCAAACCGATATATTTTTTAACGTTTTCGAACTTCTCCTGATTTTTTTTTTGAACTTTATTGATTTGTAGTTACAATAAACTGTTTTAATGGTTTACTCTTCTGGAATCGATAAGTACCTACTTATTAATTTCTTTTAGTGCGCAACAATTACCATTCAAGAGGGCGCCGAATTCATTTTTAAACGATTTTAACGAGTTTTGGGTAAAAAATGGGCGTGGCACCACCAAAACTTTCCAAAATAGGCATGGCACCCCCAAAACTTTCCGCCTTCGGCGGGTAAGCATCCAGCGGCACCTGCAGCGGGCATCCCACTATGCGTACGAAAAAACCTACATAAATTGCGCACTACCTATTTCAAACCTCACGAGCCGCCACTGCATCCAAGTAAAGTACATCAGGGGTGTTCCGCGCATTGTGGACATTCAGGAAAACTAAACTCTGACGGCCAGCGTCCTGGAATCTGAAAATGGTGAGGGTGGCCTTGAAAGGCTACGGCATTTAGGCCCCATTGGACCCCCTGTGCGTCCTCCCTAGGTCAACCAATCCATCTAGGCCATCGCCCAGCCTAGTGTTGTAAAAAAGGCGGCGATGTTGGCCGAGGAGGCTGTTCTGAGTAAAGCCACGGTTTGGCCATCGTTCTCCCAAAATTAATGTCCATAGATCCGAAACAGCGTCGCAATGCTCTACTGTTTCGTTCCCCTGTTCACAGCCTCTGCAGTCTGCATTGAGGTGTCTCGCATAATCTCACTGTGTGGAGATGTTTCTTTAGCTGGCAGTGTCCAGTACTGTCCAGTCAGAATCCCTGTCATGAGTCGTAGGGTCTTCCTTGACATATCCAGGTAGGCTTTTACTGCACAGTCATTAGGGTAGCTTAATAGTTCCCTGGCCCGTCGACAGTTAGTTGTTTCGTCCCATCTTGCCCTAAGATCTTTATGGGTGTACTTTTTTGTCATATGTATCGTCGTCGCGATAGGTAGGTTTGAAGGGACGGCTCCCATAATGTTTGAACCGGCTGCCTTTCTAGCCAATTTATCCGCTGATTTGTTACCTGCATGCCATTTAACCCAGCACACTGAAAGTCTGTTTTTGCGGGCGGCAGCCTCCAATGAATTATGGCATTCTAGTACTGACCTGACTGTAAGTTTATAACTTTTCAAGGTCATGTTACGGGTGGAAATTCTCCTATTTATAAAATTCATTTTAGGAAGGAATATCGTTTGGTTAATCATCTCTATTGTCTTTTTTTCGATAAGTTCGAACCTGTCTAGTATTCTGACAGCAGTATTCGAATTGACATTTAACAAAACCCCAGTTATGGGTAAGCTGTTTTAAGTTGTTTTGAATGTAGAATTTCAATTAGACTATTGGGGCCGAGTTTTGGCATTTCTGTTATTTTCATGTTATGTTGCTGTTATGGATTAATTTCCGTTTTAGCGTTCTATAGTAGCGGGATTCTTGTAGCTGAGTTCTAGCTGCGGATTCTAGACGTGGAATTCTAATTAAGGGGTCCTAGTACGAGGTTCTAGTCGCAGATTCCCTGTAGGGTTACTTGGAACCTGACGAAATTGGGCTGTTGGATTTACAGAGAAAGATGATAGCCAATTTATGGACATAATTTTACAGGTCTATTTTCAAGATAAGTTTTACTTTTAATCCACGTTAACGTTTATCTGTCAATGACGATTAAAGAGAGTTTTAAATTTAAACAGAATTTAGTACTCAAACAGTATCCTAAATCGCTTTAATATTTTCTTTAGTATATAATAACAATCATCACAATTCATTAGAGTATATATATGACACCTTTTCTGAAGTGTAGCTACGTCGGCATAGTTCCATTAGTTACTTCTTACGGGTACTAGATTTATGGATAATCTCTAGTGCATATTATAACGTAGGAAGTTTATTCATTCTAAATCTCTTTTTCTTTATTTTGGCATTGATGTTAAAATGTAACATAGCCTTTTGAAGGATATAATTTCTTGCAACTCGGGCTTTTGGAAAGGTTATACTAACCGAGTTGAATTAACTTAATATAGTTTATTGTGATAAGTGATGTCCGGTAATTTTATCACCGTCTAGGTTGCAGGTTACAGCAGAACGTTACGGGGAAGTGAACTAAATTTTATAACCTTTTTTTACTTGACACCTGTCAACATTTCAATTTAGACTGGCACGTTGACAAGAGGATGTGTCTAGTTTGCAGTAATTTCTTGAATTCTCTTATAAGGCTAGAGGAGCTTGCTCTTATTTTTACTCCAGAATAAAAGGATTGGCCTCACATATCTGGTATTATTTAGGGTGTATTTGAGAATGTAGTTTATGAATGGTAACCGAGCAGGTAGCGTAGACTTCGTCAGGTAATTATTTACTTAATTTGACATTTGAATTTGAACTTAGTTTCTTTTATTTCAAAGTTTTTTTTACTGTGTCCGAATAAACATCGATAGGGCTTGCCAACAAAAGTAACCTTGGTGGCGTCCAACCCCGACTTGGACTTTAACCTATTTTGATTTAATTCCATATCCAGGTACATCATTTTGGAACTTGATGGTGGGAAAAGATAAAGCTCGAACCACCCTGAGCTGAGCTAGCCTAGGTGTTTGGTTGCAGACGGTGCTGGTTGAGCTATTACGAAGACTGGTGTTGACCAAATTTCAAGGTATACATCTGATTGTAGTTTTTTTATTTGGTAATTCTTAATTTGATAGCAATCTGTCGTTCATTGCCATCTGCCGAGTTTTTTCATCTTTAAGTTAAATAACAACAACGCGTCCAATTTCAAATCAGTTTTTAGCAGTAATTCTATCTAGAATAGAAGAGTAGTGAGTTATAATTTGGGATGATATAACAGCCAGTAGTGCTTGTCTACTGTCCGTGTAGATTTTATTAGTCTTGTCCTCAGTATTCCTGCGAACAATCTCTTTTGCGGCTATGGATATTGCGGCAAGTTCAGACTGAACTACACTTGCGTGTCCCTCCATAGACCATTTAAGTTCAAGTCGCAACCTTCGGGAGTAAATTCCATAGCTTGCTCCTTCCTGGGTTTTTGAGCCATCTACGAAAATGTTAACCGCACCTTCGATTATAGGCTCAATTGGTTTTATTTATACATCATATAGTTTGTCGAAGTTGCTATCTGCACTGGCCTGCAGTAATAGCAGTCTTCTGACTGCCTCTTCCCACAGATGGCGTTTAGTCTCTTCACATTCTATGCTGGGTTGCACACCAACGACTTTGAGCCTTAACAATGCAGTCAGCGCCATCTCCCTTAGATAAATATCTAGGGGAGGAAGGCACAACATTACTTCCATAGCTCTGGTTGGGGTTGTTCTCCTAGCTCCCGTTACAGTTAGGTAGGCAGTTCTCTGTACCTGAGTGAGCTTAAGCATTGCCGTTTTTTGTTGACTCTTGGGCCACCAAACTACGGCTCCATAGGCAATCATAGGTCTTATGATATCAGTATAGATCCACATTACGACCCTGGATTTCATCCCCCAGGTTTTACCCACGGTCCTGCGTCACTGTTCATAAGAGATGTATGCCTTCTTTAGTCTTCGTTCTAAATGAAGATTCCAGGTTAATTTAGCATCGAAGGTGACCCCAAGGTATATTACCTCAGATGCAAAATTTAGTTGTGTGTTTAGGAGGGTAGGAGGCCGTAGTGGCTCCGTCCTTCTTTTTCTCGTGAAGAGCCCCATCTCCCTTCCTGGGGTTTACAGACAGGGAGTGCTCCCCACACCACTCTTCGACTAAGCGAAGAACACTTCATTGGATTGCACAGAACTCCTTCGACCTTTCCGACTCATTATTGTCCAGCGATCTCTCGATCCGGCTCACTGCTGAGTGCAAGGCCGTGTCGGTCGATCTTTCCGTAGTGTACCCATGTTGATTGACGAGTACGCAATCCTTCAAATATCGCTCACACAGCCTCTCCAGAGTTTTTAGCACAAAGGATGTTAGGCTGATTGGTCGGTAGGCTTTGAGGACAGTGTAATCCATCCTTCCTGCTCTTGGTATGAACACCACACTTACTTCTCTCCATGCCTTCGAGATGTAGCGCAGCGCTAGGCATGCCCAGAACACCTTTACCAAGTGCGGCTGTAACTCGTCCAACTCCACTGTCGAGGAATAGAGCCATAGTACACTTCCTGCGTTCCTCCAAGGATCTCAGACCCACCAACAAATATCGAGTTCATATGTAAGACGTAAGGGAAGCGTTGCTTATACAGAACGAATTTACAAAAAATGTTCTGTATCCGTTCTAGCATTTCGACATTACATCCTTAGAAAGGAGACCACACTATACTATTGTACTCGAGGATAGAACAAACAATACACAAATATTTTATTGTCCAGCAGATATTTGCATGTGCATTTCAAAAATCCCAGCATTCTATTTTCCTTCAAAGATATATTCTCTATATGTTTATTAAATGTAATCTCCCTATCAAACACCACTGCCAAGTCGCTAACTGCTTCCACAGCATCCAAACATTCCTCCCCTATAACATAATCGACGATGAAAGCGCAAAACTTTGCATTTGCCGCCATTAAGTTTCAACCCACTACTCTCACACCACACCACCAAGTCATTCAAATCATTCTGGACTGCGTAGAAGTCGACCAATGAATTAATTTCAGCATCAGCTTTAAGTCGTCTGTATAAAGCAGACACTTTCAGCACTTGAAAACCGATACTACGTCGTTGACCAACAACTCAACCAGGATCGGACCAAGATGAGAGCCCTGAGGCACACCCGAAACAACATCTATCGGCTCTGAGACTAAGCCATTCAGCTTGACACACTGCTCTCTCCCAGTCAAGTAAGATCCGATCCAGTCTAGATATTACCCACCGATTCCCATGCTACGCAGTTTCCTTAATAGTGTGGTGGTTTATGTGATACACTGTCAAATGCTTTCGAAACATCGGTATAAATAGGATCTATATTGGGAATCAGCTTGCAATTTTTCAATCAAGTAACCCTGGAAAAGACCCAGGTTGGTGGCTGTTGAACGCCCCTTAAAGAAACCGTGATGTCCCTCACATATCAGTTGTTTAATTGAACAGGTCATCGGTCAGTACAGATTCAAAGATCTTAAGTATAATGGAAAGCACCGAGATGCCTCTATAGTTTTTATTTCCCGATTTAAAGGTGGGAAATATGGTCGACTGCTTCCATTCTTTGGGAAAGTAACCAGAATCGATGGACCTCTGGAAGATAATACGCAGAACATCCGCGATGGTGTCTCCACATTTCTTGAGGAATATGGAAGGGATTCCATCAGGGCCTGGGCTCTTCCCGATGTCCAGAGTCCAGAGAGCTCAACTTAGCCAGTATATCCTCTTTGGTGAAGCTATGATTGTGTAGTGTCCCGGGAGAGTTAGTACTGCCCAGTTCAACATCAGTTGCCGTGTATAAGAGACCTGAAAGTGCTGCCCAACTGAAAAGTGTCCTTGGTTTCGCCCTTATATGTTATTACATAAGGTATTCCACCACTCTGCTTCCAAGATTTCACGAACGACCAAAAATGCTTGATATTTATGGGAATGGTAGTTCTGTATAAAATTGCATCTGGGTAGGATGGATTGGCAGTGAAAGTGTTCTTTAAACTTCCGGTTGGTGTATTGAAAGTTTTGTCTGACGTTTGTTTTTGGTACCTTTCTCATGCTTAAAGAGGGCTACCGTTATACTATCATTTAAGTGTGGCGATAAGAATTGTCCTTCAAAGTTTCGACCCATTGCTCTTTTACCAACATTGTCGAAGACTGTAGAGGAATTATTGGTGAAGAACGGATGATGGTCTTTCTGGGGAAGCGCAAAATACTAAACCCAATACAATTTGGCTTTCAGGCTTCTAAATCTACAAATGATGCAATCTTCTCCTTCTTAGAGTCACTTTACATAAAAATTAATGAAAAGAAATCAGTTGCAGCAGATTTTGCGACTTATCAAAAGCATTCGACTGCGTTAATCATGGTATATTGCTATATAAACTTGAAACATATGGGTTGGTTTGAAGATGAGCATGTATATAATTTTATTAAGCCGATTATCCTCATTTTTATAGCAAGTTAAGTTAAGCAAATACCGCAATTTTACGAGCAGCTCCTATAAAGTGAAAAAAACTAGTGAATAGTATTCATCACAGAATTTTTAAAATGGGATGCTCGATTTCAAGCCTAACACATATAAAATGAGAGGTCCAAAAGAAGCAATGCACTTTACTCCAACACACCTGAAAAGGCGCTTTCTTTAATTCATCGGTTGATGCCGATTTTGTCATTTTCCTTAAGTAAGAAAAGGATGCATCGTGAGCCGGTGCTTCCAAAGACATTTAGGTTAACTGTTTTTGGGTGCTTTCACCGGATAATTGAGGAAAACTCCATTATACGCTGTCATAATAACTGAAAGATCTATTCAAATCATTTAATGATTTTGGGTTAGTTTGCATGGAGGAGCTAAATTAGCGCTTTATTTTAATACGACGTTATTTACTAAAAGCGCTTTTATTATTCGTTATTTTGATACGACGCTATTTCATAGGGCGCTATTGCCATATACGATGGAGCCAACTATAAAATCAAACGTTTAAAATTTTGAAGATAAATCTTCTCTGGTTGTTAAACATAATGCAATATCAACTTACCTCTTTAACTTTGTCTCTTTTGGCTCTGACAGACTCCTCTCTGTCCTCCCCGCCTTGCCTCAATGGGTAGCTCTGCGCGGGCGCCGGAGGCACCGTCGCGGCCCCCGGTCCTAGAATCTCATCGATTTGATTCATCGGCTCGTTAAGACCATCGGGTGCGTTCAGAGGGGGGCCCCCGGTAGAGGAACTCCTCTTCGGCACCACAATCGCTTGGTCCGGTCTTTCGAGGACTTTGAGATCTCGATCCTCCTCGATTTTCGCCTGCAAATAAATGGATTTCGAGGTTGAAATATGCTTTATAGGCCTCCTCTCATATAAATAAAAAAAAACACTGACAAGACTATTCAATACTTTATTCATGTCAATGCACAGGCTTACATACGTCAGCAAGAGTAACAAAAATTTAAAAAAAAATTGCAAGAATACATAGGTATTAATAAATTAATAAATCAATAAAATAATCAAAACCCAAAAGTATTAATGTTTACATCACAAAGGATTAAAAGTTAAAAGGCAATAAACAAAATTTAAAAATTAAAACACCACTGTTCAGGATGGATCATGCACAGCCTACTAATATCTGAATTAAGATATTCATCAAATAAATAAAAGGCCCTGTTTATTAGGTAACGTTTCACTCTCTGCTTAAAACTCTTAGCTGGTAGTGCTCTAACATAATCTGATAAAATATTATAAAATTTTATAGCCCAGTAGCCTGGACCATCCTGACACCTTCTTAGACACCAATCATGGACATCTTCATGGGCCCGAAACTGACCCTCATACTGCTTAACATACAACAGACACTCCAACACGTATAAACAAGGCACAGTCAGCAGACCAAGACCCACACACACACTCCTGTAACCAAAACCAGACATCACTCTCACTGCCCTTCTTTGCAGACTAAACGCCCTGTGCACCTCGGCCGCGTGTCTCCATGCAAGAATCGCATATGAGATATGGGTATAAAAAACAGCAAAATATGCAGTTCGTAATATATCAGTTGAGACACACTTATATAGGTTTCAGAGCACATAAAGCCATCTGCTGAGTTTCCTCGCAAGAGCATTAATATGTTTACCCCACTGCAGCTTTGGATCTGAAACCACTCCCAGAAAGCATACCTCTGAGGCGTTCTCTACACTTGGTAAGTCTCTCATAGAGACTATTACCCGGCTTGTCTTGTCGGTATTCAGAAGCAGCCTATTGTTGAGATATGAGGATCAGCTCATGCATAAATTATTCTGATGCCTTTTAAAAATCTATGGTGCCAGACCGAGGCTCAGAAAGTTGAGAGGTGTAAATTAAAAAGTCTGTACGTATTTGCAAACATTGGACAAATAATATAGGTATCTACTTATAAGTGTTTTGGAAATATGAAAAGTAAAAAGCATCCCTTTAACTACCTATCACTGACTTAAAAATCAGTGCCTCTCCTGATGCACCTACACCCTGAGCCATCTACAAATACATGCCCTACGAACTACATCATAACATATGCTAAGCCTCAGGCAAAAATATTTGAAAACTATACAATTTAGTGGTGTCTATATACCTACATCTAGGTCAACTGCATATTTATTAAAATAACTACACATTTGATAAAGTTGCATTTATTTATTTTATGTACTTCGGAGAAACGCCATATTTATGTAGGCCCTCTTATGAGAATGTGATTTTGCATATAAAATAGGCCTGCGCCTAATATGAATCATCCTGTAAGTAGGTAGGTAGTCAACGTCTGATAGACATCTCTGACATCTATATAATCCATATATAATCCCCATGTAATCCTGTGTATTTATGAAATCCATCTAATTTTACAATTTCATCTTATCTGGTTTTACAAGTAAGTATTTACTTCGGGATTAGGTACATCTCCGCAGCAATTTTTAACAAAGCGCTACTATTTTGCTGCCTAATTATGAAGTATCGAGCCATTTATTTGCATCGACATTTACATATTCTACCTAATTTAACCAGACAGAAATTAACATACTTGCATTATTTACTCACCTAGCGGTATGCATACTATTTATATATTTATTTAGCACCTGATTAAATCAGTGTTTAGATTCATGACCTCAAATTGCCAGAACTTATACTGAATTTGTCACCTGTTTTAACCTCAGTTTGAACCAATGTATCTATAGCTAAGATGCATGAACTTTACATAATTGCATATAGAGCTCATCCATGGAATTCCGGCAGCTTGTACGCAATAATTCCATGATAATTTAGCAATATTATTCAATACCTTCAAACTGAATCAACTAAATTATAGGACAGTCCAAAGGAGAACTTACTATTTTACTTATTGCAGGATTGAATGTGAAATTAGCAACGAGAAAACAATTTTCCATACATTTCATTGAATTTTTCACTTAAATGCGATTAATGCTGCTTTGTCTACTAAAGGACAAATATATTTATTTAAGAAGAGACCATGTTTTCTTAGTCGAATATATATTTAAATAATTATACAGTAGGTGAATCTTCTAAACCCATTTAGATGTCTGATGTCATAAAAGTATTCAAATACTCATCAAATAGTTTACGTGTTTACCCACTGATATTCACACTGCCTAATGTTTCGTGTATATTTACATAAGAGTGAATTTATCTTTTTAGTTAAGGCAAGTTTATTCAACGGCACATATAACTGCAAATATTGTGTAAAAACCAAATACCTATATACCTCAAAATTTACTTGTTTATTGACTTTTTTAGTATAATTGGAAAATGTGCATGGCGACTAACTACATAAGCCTATTATTACAAGTAGATACGTAAATAGTGTGGCAAAAAACTTAGTACCTACATAAAACTAGTCTTTAGGTCGACTAACTGTTTACTTATAAAAAGTACACATATTTTTAGTCATTAGTTAGTCATAAGCTCAACTGCTTTCTTCGGCCAAGGGTCACTTTCAGATTAGATTCTTTAACACACAAAATGAGCTCATATAAGTAGATGAGTTAATTAATTAACCTCTGATGACCTTAATAATTAGTTGCTGGCCTGGCCTCCAGCTTGTTAAGATTGCCAACCAAGGGGAGACTATCTATAAAATTGTTGCTTTCATTCAATGAAGATAAAATTGGACCTATTCACCTTTATCAAAATACAGTTTACTTTGGGCAACTATTTAAAGTATTGTTTACCTTAAGTTTTTCTCTGTCCCCAATAATGTGGGGATCGTCTTTGGCGTACTCCTCATGTCGAATAAATCTCTGCGCCTCCCTCGTATCCTCGAGCTGGGGAGGCGGCGGAATCAAGAGATCGGGGCCGGCCCTCTTAATTTGATCGTAAACCCTACCGCCTGACCCTCGGAACTCTGGAAGATAGAAAAACGTACCAAAACAAACAAGACAGAATGTCGCGAAGACCAGCAATATAATGGCTTTTTCCTTGGACCTGAAGGACCGTCTGAAAGGCACCGGTCCGCTTACGAACCTTTGGTATGTAGGTAATATTCCCCCTGTGGCGCTCATTCTTTCGAAATTTTCGCGATTTCACTCGCGACGACGGACGATCACCAAACGCAAACCATTAACGCACAAATCTGACTGACAGAAAAGTCAAACTCAAAAAGACAGCTGGCTGCTGGAAAGACGAAGTTCCACGGTGCGCTACACGACCATTCGCAGATTTTTATACACAGGTGGGAATCGGAAACAAATACTTGAGTTGCAAAGAATGAATAATTTCTGGGGGGCCCCATTTAATGCTACTAGCAACATCTTCTGTCGTTAATTTAAGGCTTTATTCTACATTGTTGTAAAAAACTGCAACTTATGGGAGGCTAGTACACGCTCGTACGCACAGATGTCGCCACACCGATGAATTGACAAACTAGAACCTAGAACTAGTTCGGGTCACTAAACACATCTCTCTGTTACTTTCAAACGGATTTGAACTGTTAAAAAGGGGGTAAAATTGTTTATTTAAAAGAATCACCAAAATCATAACTTATTGTTGCTAATTTTCTTGCAACAAAAACGTTCGTGGTTTTGTTGCTTGTGCTTGACAACGAAGTGATCATGGGAATTATGATTTCCAGGTAAAAATCAACTGATGCTTAAAATACATTGACCAATCACGTTAAATCACTTTGAGAAACAGCACCAATACGATTGTTGTTGATTGAACCGAAATATTTCCCCTGTAAGTGAGAAAAGCTGAAGTGCTAAAAACTCGCATTTTCAATGAGTGGCGAACCTATGACGTCATACGGAACACATACTAATATTTGCTTTTTGGCTTGCATGTTTAAACATTGCTTTTGATATGGTAAAACATGACTTCCTATATAATTATTGTGTTTTTAGGGGAAAACTACTTTTTTTATTTACATTTTATATTGAAAATATGCAACGTATTTAACTTATAAACTTTATTGTATTTAATCTAAATATTTTCGCTGTAAAGTGGGAAAAGCTGAAGTCCTAAAAACTCGTAGTTTCAGTGAGTGGCGAACATATAACATCATACGGGCTTGGTACTAATATTTGCTTTTTGACTAGCATGTTTAAATATTGCTTTCGATATGGTAGGAATGGTAAGACAGGATTTTTCATATATAATTAATGTGTTTCTATGGGAACACTCCTTTTTTTATTTACATTGAAACTTTGCGATATATTTAACTTAAACACTTTGTTGCATTTAATCGAAATATATCCCCTCTAAGTGGCAAAATCTGAAGTGCCAAGAACACCCAGTTTCAATGACTGGGAACATATGACGTCATAAGGACTGCATACTAATATTTGTTTTTTGGCTTGCATGTTTAAACATTGCTTTTGGTGTGGTAATATAGGAATTTTCATATATAATTATTGTGTTTTTATGAAAAAACTACCTTTTTATTTGCATTTGTATATTTTTATTTATATAATATATAGATAATATAACAATTAAACTCCCTGTAGGCGTTCCCATATTTGTTTATATTGTGCCAGTTTTCAGCCTAAGCTAAATTTGATTGGGTCTTGATTGAGAACTGGCTCTTCGTAATATACTATTTTCCTCTCCTTTAAAAAATTTAACTCTTTATTTGGGTAGTATAACACTATCCTTTACGAGAGCCTCCATTTCCCCGATTGACTTGTCCCAGTTCACTTGTGCCATTTCGGGAATCAGGGCTTGCAGAAGACTAATCACCTTTTGAACGTTTTCCTACAAAATAATAGTGGAAGTCCTCACTAGTATACAGATAAATCTTTAAACTTACTTAAGGTTTAAGCGTTTAAGGTACATATACGTGCAAAGAAAACTCGAGTCTAAAACAGCGTTCGGTAATGTCTTGTTCCTCGATTTGATCTGAAAATGTGGCAGTCACGTGATCTGGGTATTTAAATGCCAACGTGAAATCACGTGTCTGCCATATCAGAGCAAATCAAAGAAAAGGATGAGATTACCGAACGCCGCTTAAGCGAGGCTTCGCGCATGGGTATTGGTCGGTACAAACAAATTAATTTTATTAACTGATTTTGACCACAAAGGTGAAAGTAGCAATTAACTGCATAATTAACTACAAGCAATTAAAGGAGTGGACTGTATGAAAATAGGGTGTTGGGGTTTTAAACATAGATTATGTGAATTGAAACTCGCTAGGTATGTTAATGTACTTAAATAATGCAATTATGCGTTAGCAGTTGAATCATTCACTCACATAAAAATTAAATACAAAAGGGTGCTTAATTAAAATAGGTACAAAAAAGTCTAGATTTGTTACTTTAAAAATGGAACTTTGTCTTTAAATTTTAAACTTTCCTTTCACTCTACAAAATACCTTGATTTTCTCGTTTCTCCACTATTGTCGTAATCAGGGGCTAGCCTTTTAGACTTCACACATTGGATTCATGTAGCTGGGATTTGAATAGATTTTCTCTACTGCAAATTTGCAGACGCCATTTTACAGTCTTTCTTCAACTCAGGTACGCCAACGTGGACAAAAATAACAGAAGTACACTAAATATTCTCTAATATTTGTGCATACAATCGGAGAATTTGCCTAAAAGTTTGGGAACTTTTGGCGCGAAGAGGAGAACGAGAATTTTCGTTCTTGCTTGAGTGAACGCAAAACTTGCACTGAAATATGGTCTTTCTTACGATCTCGGGAGGGACAATAACGCGGGAAAATTACGCGTCGGTTTTATCTGAGAGGAGGAAAACATCTTCTTTCTTTGACATACTGCTGTTTACAAAATGACATTTAGCTGTATAGGATGGAATCGACCACCCAGGTTTGGATCAAGGGGTATTGAAGAACTGACATATGCTAATTTAAATGCACAAATTGGGTTGTACCCGGGGTGAAATAAATCTATTTTGAGTTTAATTACGGTTCATTCATACTACATACATACAGGGTGTATCGATCACCAAACTATACGGTGAAAAACGATAGTTTCTACACGTGTTGGGTGTTTCCCCAACAGGTCACTAAGACTTCCGCGGAAGTCTTAGTGACAGTGATTAAATAGGCAATAATTTAGCTAATACCTGTTGGGGAAACACCCAACACGTGTAGAAACTATCGTTTTTCACCGTATAGTTTGGTGATCGATACACCCTGTATGTATGTAGTATGAATGAACCGTAATTAAACTCAAAGATTCCGGTCCTACCGTCGTAGGACGAACACGTTGGAAACGGATTATAGAATTCGGCACGGGTAGTGAAAGCTTTTTGCTTATAAAACGTGTTCCAATCCTTCGGGGGGAGTCTGGAAAATCGTGCCGGCTGGACAGTGCAAGGGGTGTGTTGCGTAGTGGAGGGTGATTCCTACTAGGACTCCAGGGTTATTTCCGTGCGCGGTAGCATGGCCTGTAGGCGGTCGGGGTATATCCTGCGGGGGTTTGGAATATCTGACAGAAAGTGGTTATACCTACAGTGTGCGAAGTCTCCTCGCATAGAAACTCAGTAGTGCAATTTATTAGCTCATATTAACGCAAAATTCGGGAATCACCAGGGACACAGGACCGTCTTACTGGAGGTTCCCACCGAATACAAGGCTCCTCAAACCGGAGGATCGTGTAACACAAGCAGAAGGGTAGCTCTGCCTCTGTCTAAGCGCCGGACTAGGGGTGTGCTGGCAATTGCCTCGTAGCAGTGCCATTCCACTCCCCTTACAAGGGGGTGTTAGTAACTCAAGTCACTGTCACTAACCTAGGTATGGCGATATTGAAAATTCTAATTTAACCTCCAATAATGCAGCTAATACGCATGCGCGAAGCTCCGCGCTTTGACGTATCTAGACAAATCAAATAATTGGAGCTATATACCTGGAAAACTTTGAGAACGGCATTGTGAGACACTTTTTCGCCAGAAGTCCGCCAACAATCCCAGTCGGTGGCCATAGCGATAACGGCATACATAAGTCCAGCTTCTTTTGCGAGTACCGCCTCGGGTACTGTGGTCATTCCCACTAAATGAGCGCCCCAACTTCTGAAATATATCGAGAAACTTTTCACTCTAAGGGTTCTCAAATATTTGACTAGGAATTAGGAACAGCAAAATGAAATGCTTCACGCGCACACAAGGCTAGTCGGTGTTGACAAACTTACTTATTTAGAGCTAGACCTAGCACGACACCTAATGAGCCTTCAGTTTACCGATGTATTTGCGGTGCAATGAATTGCCTGGAAGTGCCCTGGTGGTTCAGTAGTCAAATGCTGGGCCTGTGAGACGGCGGTCCGGGGTTCAATTCCTGTCGGTTTTTAAAAAAAAATTTAAGGTTACGTTCGTAAAAAGTGTTTTTCTTCATTTTGGGCATGCCTTGGGTTAGTTTTGGTTAGTTCCTGTTCTTTGAGAATGCGTGAAGTGAAATAATACATAGGCTCATTAGCTGCCGTGCTAGGGCTAGCTCCCAGTAACTTACTTCAATCTCGGGACTTTAGCGTACTTTAAAGCACTGAGTTATAGGTTAAATCTATAATTCATTGATCTAGAGGCACCAGGCTTATTTTAAAATATGTTTTTCCTTTAATGGACGACTAATATAAATGAATAAATCATGTTTGCACCTTGATACCTACTGATAAACTAAACTTTCTGCCTTACTCGAATATCTTGGTCCCTCTATTGCTACGATACAACCGCCATCCTTTACTTTGAGTCCGATGCTGCAGGCGGTCTGTAGAATTATCTAAAACAAGGCAATTTCGTCTTATATAAAATTCTTTCAAATTTATTATAATACTTTTCAAAACAGCTTGAAACCATTTCAATTTTACGTTACATGCATGAACACTTATTGTTGGTAAAAATTTGCATTTTATGATAAAGTCGGTCAAGTCAAATAATATCCACGGGTCTCGTGACCGTAGACATTTTATTTCGAACAATCACGAGTGCGCGTCTTCCGACAGCGGTCTGTTTTGAAGTTTTCTGTTCGGTTCCACGACGCGATCCGACGTTGGCTTAATTGGTAAAATTACTCATGTCTTCGCGGTACACTGGTATGCTCCCAACGGTCTGGTAGGTTAGTGATTAGATAGCGTGTTTGTGCTGCGAATGTTGCTGGATCGGTCCCCGTTAGTGCCGAACTGTGTTTTTAATTCTTTTTAAGGTTATGTTTGTAAAATATATCTTTTTTCATGATTTTGTTTGGTTGCGCCACAGAGCGAGCGAAGCGAGCGGTGGGCCATGCGAAATAACTTAATTATTGCCAACATTCAGCAAAGGTCGCCGAGGGTCATCAAAAAAAGCTCAAAACAGATCGCTGTCTGAAGACCTGAGATTGTTTACGGTGAGTTCAACTTGGTCACTTTTTTCGAATTTTAAGCGCGTTTTCCTCTAAGCTGTTGGTACGTCCGCTTGGAGCAAATAGGGTTGACCGAAAAAGTGAAGCTCTTCATCCTTATTCCTATTACAATTGAATTGCTCCAAGATACACTTAGTTTAATATCATTGGCACTGCTCGATTAAATGTATTGCTATGCTCAACTAAAGCATTCGACATTGTCGTTTTGCTCCTTTAACCCAACCTCCCTTGCGCCACGCCGAACTCACCTGGTGAAACGCGCAGTTCAGTAAAATTTTAAAATATTTTAAACAATAGCTGTACACTATATTCTAATCCAGTGTTTCGTATTACATTTTAGGCATTAACTTCGCAGATGATTAATTGTGTATGACGTAATACCTGTCTTAATAACGGATCAAACGTTGGTTCCATTGGCATATGACATACTCCAGGAGGATGTCCTGGTTCACCATCATAGAATGTTTGCTTTCGATTTGTGGTTCTATCTGGAAAAAATAAATAAATAGTAAATACTCTAATATTCTGCAGAGTATTTGGGATTTGAGATTCACTAGCACTTTTTTTGACGATCGATGTTTAAAATGCTTAAAACTAATTTTCAATGCGAATATTGACAAGCGTCTAGGGCTTCCACTAAATTTTCGATGAGAAACCGTGCATGCGTAATATGGCCGAAATGGAATTATCCATGTCATTTCGTTCTTGCGAAATTCCTTCAACACCACGGTAGTTCAGTAGGCAGAGGTTTTGGTTGTCATTTCTGCGCGGCGAGTTCGAATCACGTCGGTCGCGATATGTGTTTTGTTTACCTTTTTTTAAAGTTATATTTGTTTTTTTATTAATTTTTTATTCTTAATTTTGGGTTAATTCGGGCTAACCTTGGGTTAGTTTTGGTTAGCGAGCAAGGCGAGCGGAGGGTCATGTAAAGCTATAATAATACATATTATTCTTGTTTCGCCTTTGCGCATGCACGGTTTCGCATCGAAAATTTAGTAGGAGCCCTAGAATTAATCTGTCGAATATTGTTATCAAAGACAAAGAAACACTTCCCGTTTTGCCTTCGAAGGGAGAACACATTGAAAACGGATTACAGAATTCGGCATCGGGTGGTGGAAGTTTGTTGCTTAGAAAACGTGTTTAACCTTCGGGGGGAGTCTGGAAAGTCGTGCCGGCTAGAAGATGTAGAGGGTGGGTAGCGTAGTGGAGGGTCGATTCCTACTAGGGCTCTGGTTTCATCTCTGTACGTGGTAGCGTGGCCTGATGGCGGTCGGGATTATTTCCTGTGGGGATCGGGGTCTCTGACAGAAAGTGGTTATACCTACAGTGTGCGAATCATCCTTGCATTAAGAACTCAGCCGTGCAGTGCAACAAATCATATTTGTCTTTGTAAAGTTTAAAGTTTTTTGTAAAGTCGGGAATAACCAAGGGCATAGGCCCGCCATATTGGAGGTTCCCTCAAATAGGCCCCTCACACTGGAATAACGTGTACCTTATGCAAGAAGGGTCGCCTTGCCTCTAATTAAGCGCCGGACGAGGGGTGAGCTGGCGAAATTGCGCTTTGTGGAGCCGAAGCCATACCTATTGTCTTTCTAAGACAATAGGACATAGAAAGAAAGAAAGAAGACAAATAAAGAATTTTCCTTGTCGAAGTTTCTCAAAGTATGGATAACTTTAATCTTCAAATATATCCTATGACAACGATTGTTAATACAATTGTAACCATAGTAATTATAACCTTCATAACTTTATACATTAGATATCTGATACTTCAGAAACCGGGCATAAGATTGTTATGCCCTTGTTGGGAATGGCGTATTAAGATCCTTTACACAAATAGAGCACTATGTAAATGTCGGCCTCTCCTATTGGTCGACCCACATGGCCCTCCGCTCGCTTCGCTCGCTACGGGGGCTGAAGAAAAGGAACCTAACCAGGTGCTAACCCAAGACATACCCAAAATCAAGAAAAAAACTGTTTAGAAACATAATCTTAAAAAAAGCAACGGGGTTTGAACCCGGGCCGTCCAGGTGAGACCCAGCAATCTAAACCTCTCTACCACGAGAGCTCTTACCACAAACTGATTGCATCACGAAGACATATTGTAATACGAGGTGGATCGACCAATAGGCGAGGTCGATTTTTATATGGTGCTCTCTTTGTGTAAAGAATCTAAAAATGCTTGGCTTTATAGGATCCTTTACACAAATAGAGCACTATATAAAAATCGGCCTCTCCTATTGGTCGATCCGCATGGCCCTCCGCTCGCCACGCTCGCTACGGGCGCTTAAGAAAAGGAAACTAACCAGGTGCTAACCCAAACTCACCCAAGCACCCAAAATCAAGAAAAAAACTGTTTGGCAACATAATCTTAAAAAAAAATAAAAAAAGCAACGGGGTTCGAACCCGTGCCGTCCAGGTGGGACCCAACTATCTTAACCTCTACACCACGAGAGCTCTTGACAGAAATTGATTGCATCACGAAGACATATTGTAATACGAGATGAATCGACCAAGAGGAGAGGTCGATTTTTATATAGTGCTCTCTTTGTGTAAAGGATCTTAAAACGCTTGGGAATGTATTGAATTTTTGTAACCGCCATCTATTGGCAATATTTACGAATACCGCCAAGAGATGGCACTAATGATATAATTTCAAATCTGATATTTTTAAAACTACACAGGTACTGTTTAAGACTTAATTTTGGTATATTTTAAGACAGGCATTATGATAAAACTGTACAAGAAAATAGCAATAATACTCGATTTGAAAATTACTTCTGAGTATCGACTGTTTTAAATCCCCACGCCGCGCCGCGCCGCGCCGGAACAGGCAAGGGTTACTGAATGTACCCAAGCTTGACTCGTCAAGCGAAACTTGCCTACATCTAACATCTAGAGGTTTTTGATTTTATTTGCAAAAGTGCGTTTAGTGACCACAGGCATTCCGGTACAGAGTAAGAACAAATGAGAATTGTGTTAACGTTATAGACAATGACAGTACACGGGATAGAAGTGAATACTTTTTTACCGATTCCATAAGAGAAGAAGAGCGAGAGCGAGAGCGTGTGAGAGAGAGAGAGGGGTCATATTTCTTGTGCGTGTCGTGACACGACCTTGAAATATCACTCTCATGCAGCCAAAGAAGTATTCACTTCAAAAATCATTAATTGTAAACGCATGGAAAGTAACCTGAAGGATTCCAATGTAATGTTTATGAACGCATTTTGTGACAGAAATGTAAGAAATGTGTATTCTGTAACCTTTTGCTGAACGCACCCTGGTCAAGTGCAGCTATCGTATACTGGACACTCAAGTATCAATACTATCAAGTAGGCTTTGAGAAAATAATAAAAGAATGGATCAAATTGATAATCAGTCAGCCGAGTTTGTTGAACATTATTAATTTGTGCATAATAAACTAGACAACTTTTGAAAAAACGTGTTTTGGTATGAAAATGTTGTTTTGAGTACAAGAAAATAGGAATAAATTCTGTAAGTAGTGCAATCTAAATTTATAATCTTCGTAAAACTCACAATTGATTTTGAATGTGTTTTTTAAGAATGAAGATGCCATATTTGTATCATGTGAAGATGCGCAGACGCAGGTGCTTGTTTAACTGGTTGCAGTGTAGGGGATAAAAGTAGTTCTCAAGCTTTTCAATTTGTAGTTAAGTTACGTTGCCAAGTAAGTGATATAAATATGGTTATAATTTTCGATTTTTTCGTTTGTTTCTTCTCAATTCTTTTAATTTAATTGGATTAGTTTTAGTTAGACTTGATTCGCTCTCATTTTGGCGCGTTTTCATGTACACAGGTGAGGATAGGTGTCCTCACCTATATATCCCAAACATAGACACTTACACACAAAAACATGGAAAAGTAGCAAAAGCACAAAGATCAATGGAAAGACAAATGTTACATGCAAAACTGATAGATAGAAAGAGGAACGAGTCGATAAGAAATGAAACGAAAGTAAGAGATGTTAGAAAAGAGAGGGCAAAATTAAAATGGATATTCGCCGGTCACAATATCAGAGAAAAAGACGAACGATGGAACACATGTATTCTAAACTGGGGACCCTGGGAAAATGACTGAAGTAGAGGAAGACCCCAAATGAGATGGGCGGATGATGTGAAGAAGTACGAACTAGATGGATGAACATGGCGACAAACAGGGAAAAGTAGAAAAGACTGGGGGAGGCCTATGTTCAAAGATGGGCCGAAGAAGGCTAAATAGATAGATAGGTAGATAGATGTCATGTAAACAACTTGAAAATTAACCCATACTAGGCGATGTTGCCAAGCCTAGAATTTTAGATTTGGTATTAAAAGAGGTTTAAATTTTGACATTTATTTTCTTTTTTACCGATTCCATGAGAGAGAATGCGAGAGTCATATACTTTATCTCTCTTGCGAAACGAAAATTTCAAAGCGTGTCTTGAAAAATTACTCTCATGCAGCCAAAGAAGTATTCACTTCAAAAGTATCTTCATCTTTAATTGTCAGACAGTGGGGTCTATACGGTTCCCACGCCTCGTTCGTAAAGCAGAAAACACATATTATTCTCTCCTATATAATATCCCTGTTTTACAAAATATGTAAAATTCCGTAGATTTTAAATGGAACTAAACTTACAAATGTAGATGTTTATGTTTATATTACCTACCTATCCATCCATCTACAATCACCAATGTACCCGGTGGTATAGTTTCCTGCAGCGATCCGCAAGCGTTCGTGGCAACAATATGGGTGCAACCTTCTTGCTTGAAAGCCCATATATTCGCCCTATAGTTTACCGCACCTGTAAATAATCGAAAAAGACAAATAGATTCTCAAACTATCCCTCTTTTTGTAAACTAAAGTCACCCGGCATTTTATCGTGTTTCCTTCCGTGCCTGGCTAAAAGTACGCAAGGTACTCCGCCGATTTCTCCTAAAACGAGAACGTCGGATGGATCACCGAAGGGCGTAGTCACACTTTTTTCGGTTCTGTTCTTCAGAATGTCCGGATTGTCTAGTCCGGAACCGCCGATAATTCCGATTTTGATCGGACCCATCTATATTGATTGGAACCAATTATCAGCGAATGACACATGTTTGAACATTGACAATCGATCAGATTTGACGTAAGTCGTAAAGTACCTTTATTGACAAAGTTAAACAAATAAAAACGTAAATTTACCTTAGGTTGCGTTCGATATCTTGGAGAGTTGTTCGCTTCTTTTTTTACTCCAGGCTCCTAGACAAGGACAGACTGTCTACAATATGGGGTTTGAGCAGTGTGTTGGTTCCACGACTGGTGCACTTGTGTTTCGGTCCAGTTTTTTATGTGATTGTTATCTTTAGCAAGAAGATAATTTCCATGGAAACAATTGTGGCAACAATGGTTATCACAGAAATTATCCTCTTAGTAATACTAACAGACACGTAAAAAAATGGCCCTTAGGGCACTAAAGCGATTTATATCTCCAGCACTTTTTTTTTAATTCAAATACACGTCGTGCATTTGTAATATGGACATATTACTGCTTTAATTTGGAAAACATTGCAAGTAGATATAGGTTGGGTTCGATCGATAAGCGAGCCTTGAGCCTGCGTCGTCGTCGAAGCGAATATAATATTTATATATCAATATATGCTGATTTCGAGGTAAAAAAAAATAAAGCAATCAACTGCTGCCACTTTCGGTTAAAAGATTTAGATAACTAATAAATAGGTTGATCGATGGTTATATTAAAGCACCACTCGAACTCCAATTATTGGTGTCGATTCAAGTCGCGAAATCGCCAAAAACATTTTCTCCATGAAAGTTATTGACAACAATTTTAGATTGCATTCCTCTGGACGGCGGCGTAAAGTTTATAATATTGACGGTGTCACGTGACATGAAA